>JAPKLY010000257.1:0-40781 GCA_026898435.1 Prunella vulgaris
ATATCAAATTCTATATCTAATTTTTTAATCTCAACCGTTCATCTTAATTTCTATACTTCTATAAATTTCAACTTCATAAACATCATTATTCTCATCTTTTAACTTTATTTTTTCTTGCGTCTCATTACTTCTTCTTATTTCTCTTTTGATGTTCTTATTTATCGTAATCTGATATTGAAATTATTTATTTATCCTTTTATGTTCAATTTTTTTTTGCAGGTTCATATTTTACATCTAATAATTTGTTGAAATATTTTTTTTTTCTATTGCTACACAATTTTTGTGGTTATCTTTTGGAGGTAATGTTTAATTGCCATTTGATTTAAAATTTTGATGTTTGAATTGTTTTCTTTTCTATTGTTATACAATTTCATAATTTTTTTGGGTAATGTTTGATTACTACAATAGCAGATCTATTTGATTTAAAATTTTGATGTTTGAATTGTTTATTTGTATTAATATTTTTTTTCATGTTCTTAATATTCTAATATTATTTTTTTATATTCTATTTTAATTATAGGTTCGTATTAAAATAATTGTGTATGTGCCATACATACCGAAAGTTATTTTACACCGTAAGTTATTTATAATTATAGAACCAAAGATGTTATAGAACATAATATTGTATATGCGTTGTGCATATTTTTTAAGTACTTAATTTATTTACCGTAATATTGTATATACATTGTGTATATGTAAATTATTGATATACATATATATTAGATTCAAGAAATTACACACACACACACACACAGATATATATATATATATATATATATTATAACTCATTAATACACGTATATATAAATTCAATAAATCTTAACAAAATAAATCATAGAAAATATTATGTTCTTAATTATTTTTGATATATTCTTGATTTTCTTTTAACATACGTATATAATAATAAAAATTTATATTATAAAATATTATGTTCTTGATTTTTTTATTCATATATTTTGATATGTTTGTGATTTTCTTTTAACATACTTATATAATAAAAAAATTGTATAATTCAAATCTAACATAATTAGGTAGATGTTAGCACATTCATATTTTAAATATTTTGTAAGATAGCCTCAAATTAATGAATTATATAAATATAGATGTATTATAGAATAAATCTATATATAAATATACAAGAAATTAAAATTTATTGATTCACATAATATAATATATATTAAAAATATATTTTTTAATAATCCCGGTAATACGCGAATTTACGTACTTAGTATATATATACATAATTATTGTATATACATAATATTACATAAAAAATTGAGTCCCACATAAACTTAGATTTTTATATAAGTTTTTGGCTTTCAAGAATGGGAGGGACTAGGGAGTAGTTAACAAATTATTACAAGTAGTGTTGCAATCTATTAAGAAACCCACGCTATTATGGAATGGGTCTAACATGATAATTCTTTATTTAACCTAAAATTTATCCACTACAATCCTTTCCAAATTAAGAACTGGGCCTCAGTTCATTTTACTTGGGCCTAATCAAAATATTATATTTCAACTTATAAGCCCCAATATTACAATTTTAAGTAGGAACATTACTCAAATAAATAAGTGGATTATTGTTTTATTTCTCATAAAAATGCACGATTTTTTCAAATATATGTAGAATATATTACCATAAATTAAATTAGCAATCTATAAATAATATACTAAATACTCGATCGTCCACTAACTTAATTGATGCACTATTGTGCAAAGTTAATGTATTGTAAGTATATTATGAGATCCACTTATAAATAAAATAATTAAGTGTGAGAGTGATAATAAATGTGATAATTTTCACAAAAGAAAATCACATATTTTTTATAGATGGACTAGAAAGAAAATATTGCATAAATTTATTGGACGGAGGGAGTATGATCTTAAAAAAAAGTAACTATTTCAAAATGATTTAACAAAAAACTTATGCAAAATTGTCTTATACAAGAGACAAATTTCACTTTTGGTCCCACATGACATGTATTATTTTAAAATTGGTCCCATACATTTCACTATTGATCCCATACGATTTTTCTCTTGCACTTGTAATCTCAAACGTTACAAAATTTACATATTTGGTCCCAAAAATTGACGGCTCCGTTAAATCCAAGGTTTGCAGCGTTAGTCCCATAAGATTTACTCTTACTTAAGTGTGTTTAACCAATTAATATGTATTTTCAGATTTAATTCCATTGATTTTTTAAATTGCACAATAAGTCCTATAGGATATAAATATTGAATAAAATAATAAAATATTAAAATAAATCAACAAAATCTTCAAATAATAAAATTAGAGGTGGCAAAGGGCTCGCCCTGGCCCATCGGGCCAAAGCACATTCATGGGCCGGACCATTTACTAATCAGACCTATAAAAATGTAGCCCAATCCATCCTAAATGTCGAGTAGGCCGAGCCGGCCCATCGGGCTGACGCAAAATTATCAACTTTTACATGTAAATGAGCTCATCGGGCCGGCTCGAAGCCCGATATTCACGGGCCGGACCGGCCCATTTTCTAATTGGACCTATAAAAATTGAGCCCAACCCAAATATCGGGTAGGCCGGCCCGACCCGTCCCGTCGTGCAAAAATTTCCAGCTCTTATAAAATTAAATAAGATATATGATTTATATGTGTGTGTGATTTTTTAAATTTAATATATTTAAATTTATTCTATGTAAATTAAAATATATTATAAATAATATAGATTATATTATGTGAATCAATAAATTTTAGTTTCTTGTATATTTATATATAGATTTATTCGATAATACATCTATATTTATATAATTTATTAATTTGAGGCTATCTTACACAATATTTAAAATATGAATGTGCTAACATCCACCTAATTATGTAAGATTTGAATTATAAAATTTTCTTATTATATAAGTATGTTAAAAGAAAATCACGAACATATTAAAATATATGAATAAATAAATCAAAAACATAATAATTTATAATATAAATTTTTATTACGATAAAATTACTATAATATCTAAAATAGACAAATATGAAATATTTAAGTATGTTAATATATATTTAGATCTCTTATTTAATATTTAAATATTTAAATTTATATCTCTTATATTTAATATATATTTAGATCTCATATTTAAATATTTAATTTAAATATTTCACTATAATATTTAAGTATGTTAATATATATATATATCTTATATAAATCTTATAAATATATTCATAATATCAAATTCTATATCTAATTTTTTAATCTCAACTGTTCATCTTAATTTCTATACTTCTATAAATTTCAACTCTATAAACATTATTATTCTCATCTTTTAACATTATTTCTTCGTGCGTTTGTTGTTTTTTCTTATTTCTCTTCTAATGTTCTTATTTATCGTATTCTGATATTAGAATTGTGTATTTATCTTTTTATGTTCGATTTTTTTTTTGCAGGTTCATATTTTACATCTAATAATTTGGTAAAATAATATTTTTCTCTATTGCTATACAATTTTCATTATTTTCTTTTGGATGCAATGTTTAATTATTATAGTTGTAGATCTATTTGATTTAAAATTTTGATGTTTGAATTGTTTATTGGTCTTCTTAATGTTCTCCTTTTTCATATTTTTAATATTCTGATATTGTTTTTTTATATTTAATTTTAATTACATGTTCATATTAAAATTATTGTGTTTGCGCCATATATACTGTAAGTTATTTATAATTCTAGAAAAAAATGTTCTAGAGTATAATATTGTGTATGCGCTCATGTGTATATAAATTTTATTATTTAATTTATTTACCACAATATTGTGTAAGTGTTGTGCATTTAGAAATCATTGATACATGTATATGTTGGATTCAAGAAATCATATATATATATATCATTAATACACGTATATATAAATTCAAGGAATCATAAGAAAATAAATCTTATAAAAATATTATGTTCTTGATTATTTTAATAATATATATTTTTTATATGTACTTAATTTCCTTTTAACATACCTATATAATAATAAAAATTTATATTATATTATGTTCTTGATTTTTTTAATAGTATATTTTAATATGTTCTTGATTTTCTTTTAACATACTTATATAATAATAAAATTTTATAATATAAATCGTACATACTTAAGTAGATGTTAGCACATTCATATTTAAAATATTGTGTGGATAAGATAGCCTCAAATTATATATATATTATCGAATAAATCTATAAATCATTGATACATATATATGTTAAATTCAAGAAATCTAGATTTATTCATTCATAACTTTATATAAATCCTTAACCCTTAAATCAAAACCCACACAACATCACAATTCTCAAATTCGATTCTTTACACCGTAATTTATTTACTCATTATGTATGCATTGTATTGACCGTAATTGGTTTAATTAATTTTTATTTAATCTTAATTTTATTGTTATTTTTATAAATTATTTGCACATCTAATCCTATTTATTATCATTATTATATTATTATTATTGTTTATGTATTACATTATTTCTAAGATGTTATATCATTCGTAGATGAATATTATATGTGGATCTAATCATCATTTTTATACTTACTAATGTGTGTATATTATTCAAAAATGTTCTTGATTATTCTAATAATATATATTTTTTATATGTACTTAATTTTCTTTTAACATACCTATATAATAATAAAAATTTATATTATATTATGTTCTTGATTTTTTTTAATAGTATATTTTAATACGTTCTTGATTTTCTTTTAACATACTTATATAATAATAAAATTTTATAATTTAAATTGTACATACTTACGTAGATGTTAGCACATTTATATTTTAAATATTGTGTGGATAAGATAGCCTCAAATTATATATATATATATATATATATATATATATATATATATATATATATTATCGAATAAATCTATAAATCATTGATACATATATATGTTAAATTCAAGAAATCAAGATTTATTCATTCACAACTTTATATAAATCCTTAACCCTTAAATCAAAACCCACACAACATCACAATTCTCAAATTCGATTCTTTACACTGTAATTTATTTACTCATTATGTATGCATTGTATTGACCGTAATTGGTTTAATTAATTTTTATTTAATCTTAATTTTACTGTTATTTTTATAAATTATTTCACATCTAATCCTATTTATTATCATTATTATTATATTATTATTGTTTATGTATCACATTATTTCTAAGATGTTATGTCATTCGTAGATGAATATTATATGTGGATATAATTGATAGGATTTTGAATGTGCCATTACCGCCAATTACTAAAGTATATTCAAGAAGAAGGAAAGCACATGATATTCAGTGATTTGATTGTCATGATTCCTTTTATGATTTACTTAGATTTGATATGATATGATTTTCTTAGATTGATAAGATTTATTTTTTCCTTAGATAGCAGCCCACAATTATGGGTCTTAGAGGGATATTTAATTGATTGTAACTTTTGGGGAAGATCATCAGAAATTTGTTATTTAGAATACAAGTCTACAGCTTTCGTGCTGGTTACTAGGGCAATTCAAGAACTTTTCTTGGGTTTCTAGGATTTTACATTTGAGTTCCTAACAATTGGCCTCAGAGCCAGAATCAAGAACTCACCCGTTTCCGCAAAGATGGTGTCTAACAAACAAAGGTTCACACAACTTGAGATATCCATCGCTAAATTGAGTGAAGCGGTGCAGTCCCTTGCGGAGCAACGCGTGAACCACTCATGGAGTGAAAACGATGGAGATAGACTGGGGGTAAGACGCCCAAGGGGGCCTGGGAGACACCCAGGCATCATTGATGCTGAACAAGGCCACCGTTGTTTCCAACGACGCCAACAAGAAAGCGGCATCAGCCCCAGAGAACATACTGGCAGATTTCGGGTTCGTGGAGGGCGATTCTCTTATGGCAATCATGAGGAAGGAGAGGGATCACGTGGACGATCAAGTATGGGATACAATCCGTTTACCCCCCGCCCTGGTCCATTCCACCTTGATGGATCAGAAACAGAGGATGAAGATGGGGATAACGATCAAACATCTGACAGCGACACAGAGTCAAGGGGATCAATTATAAGCTGACACTGTGAGAAACCTTGTGATCATCGTCCTAAAGGAATTAAAATGGAGTTTCCAAAGTTTGTGGGAGATGACCCTATCAATTGGCTGGATAAAGCTGAACAATACTTCGAACTAAAGGAAGTACGAGAGAAAGATTGTGTGAAGATAGCCTCATACTATCTTGATGGTGATGCACGCCAGTGGTGGCGATGGTTTGAACAAACCAACAGCGACAAGCGAGTTTCTTGGGATCAATTCAAGGAAGGATTACTCCTCCGGTTTGGAAACTCCCAACTAGAATATGTGAACGAAACACTGAGCCGGTTGAAGCAAACAGGCAGTTTTCGAGATTTTCTAAAGGAATTTGAAAAGGGGGCAAATTAAGTTCCGCATTGGCCAGCAAGTGCACTCCTTTGCACGTTTATGGCCGGATTAAAACCAGAGTTAGCAGGAGAAGTGAAGATGTGGAAACCTCGCAACCTCCACGAAGCCATAGAGTTGGCCACTCGCAAAGATGAGCAACTTCGTACTTCCAAACCTGTATTGAATACCCAGCAAAATAACTACATGCCATTCAGCAAGAACCCATTGCAGCACACTGGGATACCAAGCTTTCCTGCCAACAGTTCTGTAGTACCACCCACAAAATCCGCAAACATAGGGATAAATACACCCCAACAAGGTAGGTCAATGCTCTCAAGTGAGGAGATATATCAGAGGAGACAAGCTGGCCTATGTTTTACTTGCAACGAGAAGTACACATGGAATCACACGTGCCCTAATGCCAAATTTATGTGTCTGATCGTGGATAACAGTGAGGGGGAGGAGGAAGATGAAAAACCTAGGTACGATGAAGAGGAAGGTGGAATTGGTGAAGAGGTCGTTGATCTCAAAAAATTGGATTTGAATCCAACCCCTCCTACAGGGAACACACTCCACACCTTGCAGCGAGAAGAGGGCAGCAGATCATTAAGATTCCACAGTAACATTGGCCATGCCAAATTGTTGTTATTAGTGGACAGCGGAGCAACTCTCAACTTCATCTCGGATGAGGTAGCCCAAGCATTACGACTCCCGTTTAATTGGATGGCCAGATGATTAGGGTCATAATTGCATGTTTTTGCATTTATTTTTATATGGTTTTGATGCGCTTATGTTCATATTTGACCCTAATATGGTATAAATTGTGCTATTAACCCTTTTTTGCTTGAAAGTTGTGATTGTAGGCAAAAATGAGTAAAACGAGGAAGAAACGAGCAAGATCGAGAAAAGTCTGAATTTTGGAGTTGAGCAAAATGAAGAAATTAATAGTCCATGACGAAGAGCTTGAAGAGAGGGTCACAACGAAAGAAGAATCGAGTCAATCGGAGTTCTAGAGCTCAAGATATGATAAAAACGAGGATGTCGCGCATCGACCGACACTAAGTACCTCGCTCGACAGGACCCCCTTCATCAGACGGCAGCCAACGCGCGACCGGATCCCTGGAACGGCAGGTGTCGCGTAACTAAGCGCGCGACCACTGTTGCTCGACAGACAGCCAAGTCTTGGGCGATAAAAGTGCATCCGTGCGACCAAGCTGCCGAGCAGCTTGGTCGACAGTCACTCAGCTCTTGGGCGACAGGAGTGATAAATTTCCAAAATTTCAGGGCTATTTTCGTGCATTTAATGAAGGGCACTTTGAACTAAGCATTGTGGGCACTATAAATACCTCAAGGATCAGATTCTCAAGAAGAGATCATAATTCCAAGTTCTTAGATTAGTTTAGAGAGAATTAGATAGTTACTTAGTGGGTTCTTAGTTAGATTCAATTTTCTTTCTATCATAACTTTTGATCCGTCCGTTGGATTTCCGATCCGTTTGTTCCAGCGTTCTTCTCTCGATTCAAGCTACGTTTCAACGGTTCAGTTTTGTATTTTGCATTCCGGATTTAGAGATAGCTTTTCAAGGTTTGTTGCTAGTATTTCTATTCATTCACTTATGGTAAGATTTCCTTTAATTCTCTTGTTTTAATCATAATCATGATGTTTAGATTGTTAATTGTTGATTTTCATTTCCAATTAGCCATGGGCTAATTCCCTTGTGCATGGTTGTATGAATACTATGGTGAATTAAGTCTCTTGTTAATCCTATGCTTGAATTAGTGATCTTGTTGAATTAGTTCTCTTATTAATGACTTGTATGAATGTTTGGAATGTTTAATTGGAATGTATGGCTTATATGTTTTAGCAATGAAGTGAGAATTGAGCTATAAGAACCTTATGCATACCAAGTGTTTGATATTTGGCTTGTATGACCAATGAGAATTGCATATTAGCCTAAGACCTCTTAATTGGAGTGTTAGGAGTTGTAGAGAGATCTAGACACCTAATAGAGCCTTACCTTGTGTTGTAGAGAGATCTAGACACAAGTTAGCTTGATTAATACATCAAGAGATCTTTTGTATGCTAGGATGGATAGGACACTAAAGGAACCATAGTAGGATTACTTCCATGTACACTTCACACTTGCTCACTTCTTTGAGGTGATAGTTAGGATTTACTATTTCTTGTTGATTTAGTTATAGAAACCTTGATTGTTTTCTTGCTTTCCTAGCTATCCACCTTTGTAGACATTCAATACTTGCTTGATATCTCATCGTTTCCCTGTGTTCGATATTTAACTTGGTTAACTTGCCACGACAACAACGACCACGTTCACTTGCGTGAAAATCACCACGATTTTGGTGGAAATCATCACGATTTTGGCAAATACCAGACCACTCCAAATACCATCACGATTTTGGAAATCATCACGATTTCATAGAATGCAACTCACGCTATGAGAATATACCCGTTGAAATTCAAGAGCTGAAATTCTGGGTTAATCTCTACGGAATTCCGTCACCCGATATTGATGTCATTTTGGGTATTCCGTGGCTAGAGGGTGTGAGCCCTTTAATGGTAGATTGTAGAGAAATGCCCTTTAATATATGGTACCATGATGAGCTCTACCTTCTAAAGGCAATTAGGTTCAAAACCCCCAAAAGAATGGAGCATAAGAGAGCATGCCGAGAATGGGAAAGAGGAGCAGAATGTTATTTATTATCTTCACCAGAATTTTATGGCCCACAGCAGATTACTAGCGAAGGACAAATGCAAGAGATTGAGTAGCTGTTGTCCCAGTTCAAAGAAGTCAGCACCGCGTCGAACAGACTTCCTCCACAACGAGAATTTGACCACCAAATTCGATTGGTCGATGAGAGAAAACCAATCTATGGGAGACCTGCTGTCCCCATCCCGTTCCATGAACCAGGCTCTACAGCTGTCCATGAAGTTAATATACAACTGCAGGAAAGAGATGGACTCTTACGTGAGCTAAAACTCAACTTGAAGGCTGCTCAAAATCGAATGCAGCAGTATGCGAACGCTAAACGATACCCCGAGCAGTTTGAAGTGCCTGGTTGGGTGTTCCGCCGCCGTCGACCCTATCGCCAGCACTCTATCTTCAAGAGGGTCAACCAGAAACTATCTAGCAGGTATTTTGGTCCGTTCCAGGTGAGCGAACGCATTAGTCCTGTAGCTTACAAGCTCGCACTACCCGACAATGCCCCCATACATCCTGTGTTCCATGTGTCATTGTTAAAACGTAAAATTGGCAACATAAGTAGTGTACACTATACATTACCGCCATTTGCAGCTGATGGTTCTCTAGCTCTCCATCCACAACAGATTTTACAGTACCGTTGGAGAGAAAAACAAGGGTACAGATTCTTAGAAGCCTTAGTGCAATGGTTGACAATGACAAATGATGATGCCACATGGGAGCTGGTGGCCGACTTGCGCGCCAAATTTCCAGACCTTAACCTTGAGGACAAGGTTCTTTTCGATGGTGGGAGTGATGATAGGATTTTGAATGTGCCATTACCGCTAATTACTAAAGTATATTCAAGAAGAGGGAAAGCACAAGATATTAGGTGATTTGATTGTCATGATTCCTTTTATGATTTACTTAGATTTGATATGATATGATTTTCTTAGATTGATAAGATTATTTTTTCCTTAGATAGCAGCCCACAATTATGGGTCTTAGAGGGATATTTAATTGATTGTAACTTTTGGGGAAGGTCATCAGAAATTTGTTATTGAGAATACAAGTCTACAACTTTCGTGTTGGTTACTAGGGCAATTCAAGAACTTTTCTTGGGTTTTTAGGATTTTACATTTATGTATGCATTGTATTGACCGTAATTGGTTTAATTAATTTTTATTTAATCTTAATTTTATTGTTATTTTTATAAATTATTTGCACATCTAATCCTATTTATTATCATTATTATATTATTATTATTATTATTATTATTTATGTCATTCGTAGATGAATATTATATGTGGATATAATCATCATTTTTATACTTACTAATGTGTGTATATTATTAAAAAATTTAATAATATTTTATTTTGGTGTAGGTTTTGTATGAAAGTGGTTCATATCATGAATTACTTTTTAATAAACTAAAAAAGATAAATCCATAAAAATAAATCTTATATGATTTTCTTAATTTTCTTTAATCATAAAAAAATAAATCTTATAAAATATTATCTCTTGATTTTATTTATCTAATCCTCTTTTGTTTTTATTATTTAAGAGTGACTAAATTATATAATATTTTTTAATTTTTTAATTATAATAAAATAAGTTTATAAATATTATGTTCTTGATTTCCTTTTGATATACTCATATAATAATTAAAAATTATAATACAAATATTTTTTTATCTTTAAATATAATAAAATAAGTTTTAGATATTTCTTGATTTTCTTCAAATATGACAAGCTAAATCTAATTAATTTTTTTTTTTATCTTTGATCCTAATTTCAATTCTATAAACATGATAAATATTCAAAAGTTTTTTGTTACAAAATATATTTCAATTATAAATGATTACTATTTTTAGCAGATAAAGTTATTTTTTTGACTCATTTAATTAATTTTAAATTTAATTTATATAATATTTAAATCAGTACAAAAAATTAAATAAATTAAACAAAAATTAATTATCTTATAATTCAGAAGTATATTTATAAAAAAATTATTTATCAAATAACAAAAGTATAATTTTTTATACATAAAATTTTTATTTTATACCGCGAACGTACTAGTTTTATATATATATATACTACTTAATATAAGTAGCTATAAATTTATTTGAACTCAAGTGATAATTATTTATAGATTTAATGTTATATATATATATATATATTAGTGCAATGTATAAGTTAAGTATACTTTTTAAAAAAATCACTTTTATTATATTGAAAGTTTAAAAAATCATTATTATTTTTACTAAAAAGTAATCCTAATATTGGGTAAATTGCACTTTTGATTCCATAAAAATTTGTGCTTAACATATCCGATCTCACATTCTCACTACTACACATTTAAGCTTGGAGAGCTCCACTTAGAGAGCTCTAATTAAAACCGCTCTCCAAGATTTCACTTAGAGAGTGATTTTGAACCGCTTTACAAGAAATTGGGCTTAGAGAGCGGTTATGAACCTTTGCACTCGCATAGTTTTAAGTTGTCTTTACATTTTTTATTTATCTTGTTACACAATTCTTAGAGTTTAGGAACACAACCCCTTTCATTTTCAGTTCGTAGTTAGATTTTCTACTTAATTTAAACATCAAACAAACATTCGTTCCTAAATTTATCTCCTTTGGGTTCGATATCACTTGTCCATATACTTGTTTATACTACATGATCACTTCCTCTTGATGATGTGGATTTTGTTAATTTGCAAAATTCTAGTACAAGTCAATGGTGTCGTTGTCGAGGAGGTAACGAGTGTTTGTTTGTTTAATTATTTAAAATTAAAAGAATTTGATACTTCTTTTTGTCTCATGAGCATGATCATCTGATAGATGATTTCATGGAGTACGAGGGGTAAAGAGGCGACAATTGGCCTCAAAACCAGAAGTTGTCACCTTATTATCTTCCATATCAGCATGAGTACCCATCACCTCCTGATCCATATTACCCATCACCTACTGATCCATATTACTCATCACCTCCTGATACGTACTTTTCACCGACACAATATTATTATCCTCTACCTTCAGAACTATATTATCCACCTCCAAAAAATTATTTGTCATACTCACCATATCCACTTCCAGATCCACATTATCCACCACCTTACGAGCAATATTCTCCATATCAATATCAAGATTACTATGAACCTCCATATCCTTCTAACTTTTGGGATCAACCACCACCATATGATTCTTATGAGGAAGTGAGATCTTCGATAGAAGACATGTTGGCCCTCATAGTCAAGAAATTTGATGAAAGAGAGAAACTGGATGAGAAGAAGTATGCTATAATTCAAAGGATGACAGAACTGTTGACCCAATCTGAGTGTCAACTGCAAATACACGTGCGGAGTATGGTGGAAGAAGGAGAAGGAGAAGTCCTAAGTGATGAGGATGACGATGACATTCCATCAGTCGAAAAAGAGAAAGAAAAATGTCTTTTGATTAACACGGGTAGAAATTAGGAAGAAAGCCAAAAGGAGTAGAAGAGGAATCGAAGAGAGAAATGTGAAATTCTAAACTTTTAACCTCTTCGATTAATACCTTACTTGATAATATTCCTATTGATATTATTTTATCTCTTTTCAGGATTGATAAAAAAATGAATTGAAGAAAAATTTAAGAATTCTTAATCAAAGAGATGATGAGTGAATATAGGTTAGGGAAAGAAAGAATGAGTGTTGTTTGTTCCTGAAAAGAGGAAATAGGAATGATCGATGTACTCATTATAACAACCTCATAGACTGTGAACCTCAAAGATTGAAGAGAGTTTGTATTTTAATTAATAAGTCTGGAATAGGACGTCAAACCTAGCGCTGAATGGGAGGCAACCCATTTTCTTTGTGTGCTTTTATTTCATTATGCTAGTTTTCTTTTCTTTTGATTTAATGTTTTATTAAAATCTGTTTCTTTCAGAGTATATGGTATGTAGGTTTTGGACGATTGCATGTAGAAGGAAACATGAGAAGATGAAGTGTGCTAGCTTGAAGGGAATAAGCTATTTAGTGCAGGTTGAGGTCCCACGAACTCAAACTTAGAGTTACTTAGCAAGTGTCTATGTTTGGGGGAGTGATTTTTATTTTCTATATGTCTACATTGCATATGCACACACATTTTGTTTTGATTGCTCTTGTTGAATTTTGTGCTTCTTCTGAGTTGTGGGAATATGTCAGAATAAGTGGTGAGTGGTTGCGTAGGTGTGAGGTTTAGATGAACACTCCGTGCTCAAACTTAGAATTGCATAGCAAAACTCTATGTTTGGGGGAATTTATTTTATATTTGATTTGACTTCTTGTACATTTACACAGATGGACCTACCTTATATTTGTTATTGGTGTTTATGGTTGATATATTGTGGAATGATAATTTGAGGCTTGAATGTTGGTGATTGATAGTTTTTTAGATTTGGTTGAGTCTGATGGTTTGAATTGGTGCTAGTATGTTCACTTGTTTATGTGAAGATTATGCCTGATTTTGTGTTAGTAATTCATGATTATAAAAGCCCGTGAGCTTAATGCCTTTTTAGACTTTCATATATTATGAGTCTAATTTATTTTCTTATGAGTATCATTCATGCTTGTGTGTTCTAGAAGTTGCCAAATGTGTTGTTTGATGCTATTTTTAGTGTGAAATTCTTGAAAATGATTTGAGGCCGTATTTGTTTTGAATAGTCACCTACCCAAGATTTTCCTTACCAAATGAATTTTTCCGTAGTTAGCCACTTTGAGCCTATTGACTTATTTTTCTTAGCAATCTACAAATTTAGCCTTTTTGATATTCTTATTGAGCCTTAATTTTTCCTGTGATTAATGGAACTAAAATGTGGATAAGGAGGTTGAATGATGATGTAATGTAAATTTGGTGGATGAGTTGGTTTGAAAGTGAAAAGAAAGAGAAAAGAGAAGAAAAAGATGAATTATTGTGTACATGAGGAAAAAATTGAGTTGAGAAAGAGAAAAAAAAATGAAGAATAAAAGAATTTTCTTTTGTACACAATTTTGGTTGGTCTTGAAAAAAAGAGAAAAAAAAAGTGTTTAATGGGGATTGGTGAAAAAGAAAAGTTGCGCTTGAAAAAAAAAAGAACAAGTAAATTATTGGAGTTCGAGATTACGAGCAGGGATGGCGAAACGCCCGCACCGTCCTGAGAATGGGGCAACCTGCTGCGCCCAGAGTATGGGGCAGGGCAGGCATGGGTTTACACTTTTACTGCCCAGCCCCACCCTTCCAAATAATATATACTAAATAATATATAATATTTATATATATAAATACTATATTTTATATAAATTAAATATAATAATATTTTATAATATCAAATAATTTAAAATTATATTTTTTATTTATTATTATTAAACTAATATAATAAAAAATTATATATAAGATATTCTAAATTATAATCTAAACATTAATAATTAATGTCTAAAATATAATAAAAACATATTTTTTCCATTAGGGTTTACACTTACAATTACCAATACCATCCTTCATTTCTTCTTGACTTAGCAGCCTCTGCACACCAAAACTAGAAACCCAGAAGAAAGCGCTACCGCTGCGATCGGTTCTTGATTCTGATAAGCTTTTAATATTTGTTCCATTTAGTTTGTTTGCTTATTTGTTCCTCTGCACACACACCAAAACTAGAAACACCATTAATATGTTCTTGCTTGTTTGTTCTGCTGCACACCAAAACTAGAAACACAATTAATATATATATATATATATATATATATATATTTTTTTAATATGCTTATTTACTTAGTTTGTTTGCGGATTAAAAATTTCAGCTGCGGCAGCCACCGGCACGGAGTCCATCTCTTCCCGTATCGGCCTCCGGCGCACCATATTGCAGCCCGCGGCCCCCTACAGAGGAAGCTGTTGCGCCACGCCGCCACCTAACGACCACTATCATTTATTTTTCCCACACCGGCACACCAAGAACGGATCAAGCACCAAGTTGTTTCCGGAAGAAGACCCACCCTCCACCAGGTAGACTCTGCTTTGGTCAAGAAGACTCTGTTTAGTCTGTTGCAGTGTTGTCGTTAATTTTCAATCCTTAATAGGAAATGATGGGAGTAGTATAAGCCTATAAGGAAAAAAATTAATACATGTAGATGTCGTTCAAATTTAGTATAATAGGATATGTTGTTCAATCATTTAAAGTGTTCTCAGTTCCTGTATGGAAAATATTGAAAATTTATGAGCATATTTTGGGCAGGATGGAGTTTTTTTTTTTTTACTGATTTTAGTAACATTCGAATAATTTGTTGTACTCTTTTCATGTTCAAGTCGAATTTAGGATTTTCATATTATTTTTTTATTGCTTATTTGGGGTACTTTATAACAAATCAAATATTTTAGATTCACCGCCTTTGTTGGGTTAGTTTGTAACAAATCAAATTGCTCATTTTTCATATGATTTGTTGTTTGCAATTATGTGGTTACTGCTATGATTATTAACATCTAGTCTTTGTTTGACTGCATCAGTTTACTTGTATATTAATTTCTTAACTCATGGTGCATTTAAACCTGATCCAGGCTTCCTTATTGATCCAATGTCTTAACATTGTTGCTTCAATATTGTGATTTTAGAGATATTTCTATAATTCAACAATGTCATACACTAGCATATGCTGGAAAATAAATAATACTGTTACTTGGTCGTATAATAATGGTTAAAGCTTTGACCATGTTTATTTAGCACCACACTCTCTCAATGTGCTGAGGAAATTGAATTAGATCATCCTAGTTGAATTAGATAAAAAGAGCAGGTGCTTTATAATCAATACAAGCACATACGAAAAAAATTATGGAAATCTTAGTTGAGAAATAATAAGATTATGATAATCTAATATTAATTATAATGATACTTTTGTATTGACTATATAGTTTGTTGATGTGAGTGTTGAGACCAGTGCAGATCACATCTGGAATCACACCTATCCTCCAGGACATTCTCCAGGATATTCGTTCTAACGACTAACTCTTTAGTGTTGTTCGAATTGTCTTTGCTATCATTTCAGGTCAACATCCTTCAGGAAACATGTTCCAGTGATTAACTGCTTAGTGTTACTTCAATGGTTGTCCTTAGTGTTGTCCCTGGTCAACGATGGTCAACGGCGGTTATTCTCTTGTCCCAGAATATTCATGATATACCTAGAAGGATCTGGAACATCTGGAAGGACCTGGAATCAAAGGAACCGAGAGTTAAAGAAAGGAAGTTACATGGAAGTTACCTCAACTCCTACAAAAGTAGATCTCAACTTCTCTCCATGAAATCCACTTCATTGATGGACTGATTCATATTCCAACTCTATAAATAGATGAGGAATACGTCCAGAAACTAAGAGAGAGACCACCACACTACATATTAAAGCATAACGCATTTATAGGAACCTATTTTACGATTTTAGTGTAGTGATTTCACATGTGTTGTTCACATTCTGTACAACACTGTGTATATTATCCCATACGTTTTACTGAGCTCTTCACAGGTAGTGGAAGTTTGTGCTTGAAGTAGACTTAGACTTAACAATCTAGGTTTGCCATTTGGGAACTTGTTTGGATATTTTATTCGATTTTAATCACTTTTTTCAAGTCAGTGATATTTCAGCCTTGAGGCCGCCACAAACTAATTTAGTTTGTGGAAAGATTGAGTAAATCCTTGTGTTCAAAGTCTTCCGCTGTTTACTTATTCTCTCTACATTATTCTGAACACAATAAGTATTGTCTTGAGTGTCGACCACATTTTGAACAATACTTCAACTCAACGGTACCACAACACTATTATGTGGTATCAGAGCCATCACTTGATGGTACTAAGTGTTGGTCCTGGTGCTGCGTGTTGAGTTGACATGGATTACTCTCCTGGAGCCATCTACTCCAGTGGATCCATCACTCGTCATCCCATACTCGATGGAATCAATTATGCCGCATGGAAAAACAGGATGAAGAGTTACATCAAAGCCCTTGATAAACGTGCCTGGAAGAGCATACTGTCTGGTTGGAGTCCTCCCACAATTGAAGATAAAGATGAAGACCAGATTCTCAAGAACGAGCTTGAATGGACCACGGAGGAGAACAACTCATCATTGTACAATTCAAAGCCATCAACACAATCAATTAATCGGTTGATACTGTAATGTTCAACCTTATCCAGAATTGTGTTTCAACCAAAGATGCATTTGAAAGACTACAAGAACATTGTGAAGGGTCGGGTAGTGTCCGTAGAGCAAAGGCAAGGATGCTGAACACAAAGTTTGAAGGCCTAAGAATGAAATATGATGAGATGATTTCTTTCTACAATGAAAGACTCTATGAGGTGGTGAACGAATTGCAATCACTTGGAGATCCAATTTCCAATATCAGGTTAGTAAACAAAACTCTCTGTACTCTTCCTAGAAGATTTAATGGTAAAGTTTGTGCCATTGAAGAAGCTAGGAACACTGATTTATTGAGTCATAATGAGTTAATTAGCATTCTAAAAACTTATGAAATGGACCTGTCTCAACAAGAATCTGCGTATGATAAAAAAGGTGGTGTTGTTTTCAAAGGAGAAACCTTTTCAAGTTCTAGAAAAACATCTGTTATTACTGAAATTGAACAGGTTGAATATAGTGTTGATGACACTTCATATGACACTGATAGTATTGCATCTCTTACCAAAAAAATTGAAACCTACCTTAGACAAAAGAGAAACAAATCTGATTTTAACACTAAGCCTAAGATAGATTTTAAAAATTCCCCTCAAACTTCTGGTCGAAAGCCTTTTCATAGAAGAAACTTTAAGTATGATCCTGAGTATAGAAAAAAAGATCATTTGTGATGAGTGTACTGGTTATGGTCATTATGCAAATGAATGTGCTAACACACTATTAAAGAAAATGATGGGCTTAACTGTTTCTTTGAGTGATGAAGATTCTGATGAAGAGATAAAGACTACAGATGAAGAACTTGCATTCTTATCTGAATGTGTGAAAGATGACTTCTCTGAAAGTGACTCGGATGTTGAACCCAGTGTGACAATCCCAGCAACAACATCAAACATGTTTCAGTCTATTTTTTATTCTGATGAGGACTATACTAATGCTTTCTATTCTAGAGCAGGTACCTCACAAGAACCTTTAGAAATAAAGGTTGTTGAACTTCAAGAAGAACATAAAGTTGTCAATCGATGTAAAAATGTGGAAGAGGACATCTCAGACTTACTGGAAATCACAAGTAACACTGAACCAGTGAAATGTGTTGAACCAAAGGGGACAACATCTCCAGTGACATCAGATGCAGATTCAGAAGATGAGGAGAATCAGTCACCCAAAACTCCTGGACAAACCCTTGTTCGTAGATGCAAGAAAGATCATCCTTCATCACAGAACATAGGTGAATCCTCTGTTGGTGTTCTCACAAGAAGAAAAGGTAAAATGAATGAGGTAGTATGTTCGGTTTGCATGTCCAATATATGCACTCAGGTATGTACTCAATGTTATTGTTCTTCTATTGAACCCAAAAATGTGTCTGAAGCTATGAAAACTCCTATGGGAACTTCACAGAAACTGTGCAAAGATGATGTTGGACAAAGTGTTGACCACACTTTGTATCGCTCTATGATTGGCAGTTTACTATACTTAACTTCCAGTAGACCTGACATTATGTACAGTGCTTGTATGTGTGCCAGGTACCAAGCAAACCCCAAGGAATATCATATGAAGGCTGTGAAGAGGATCATCAGATATGTGAGTGGCACAAGTGACATGGGACTATGGTTTTCAAAGGACACAAATAGCACACTAGTTGGCTATAGTGATGCTGACTGGGCTGGTGACTATGATGATAGGAAAAGCACTAGTGGTGGTTGTTTCTACATGGGTAACAATCTTGTTTCTTGGCATAGTAAAAAACAAAAGTGCATTTCTCAATCCACTGCTGAATCTAAGTACATAACTGCTGGTAGTTGTTGTACACAACTCCTATGGCTTAAAAAGATGCTAGATGATTATGTGCTTGTGACAAATAAATTGGTAATTTTTTGTGATAACACAAGTGCGATCAACATTTCAAAAAATCTGGTACAACACTCACTCACAAAACACATAAGCATTAGACACCATTTTTTAAGAGATCTAGTTGAGAAGGAGATAGTGAAATTAGAGTATATATCCACTGAAAAATAGATAGCTGACATTTTCACAAAAGCACTAGAATTTGAGAGGTTTTCTTCACTTAGAAAATCTCTTGGACTCTGCATACCTTGAAAATCTGTGTGTGACGTTGCTCTGAGTGTTACTACACTTGAAGCAACACTACCGTATTCTTATCATTTTATGTCGTATTTGAGTAATTCTGTAACTTATATTATTTTTGCTAACCATATTCTGACGTGATGTGATCTCAAAGGTTTCGTACTGGACATACACAACAAAAGCACAAGTTTTAAAAAATCAAAGGTCTAAACATGCTGAGTAACTAGGCACACGTGACTGACAATCACGATGTGTTCTTTTCAAAAGGCAGTTTAGTTTCAAAAAGGGAAAGAAGAACACTCTTGAATGATCGCTGAGTAACTAGGCACATGAGGCTAACAACCACGATGTGTTCTTTTCAAAAGGTGATTAAATTCTTGAGAATAAAAGTGAAAAAAAAAATCCAAAAAGGATAATGTGTATGTGTGCCTACATTATAAACCGTAATTGATCTAAATCTCATAATATTTTTAGCATTTACATAATGAGTTATTTAGTTATTTTAATTATGATAATATTGTGTTAATTATATGGTATTAAATAATTAATTAATTTAATTAAAGTGTCGGGTATTTTTTCTTTAATTCCAATTACTATCTCACTTTCTACACTAACAGATCATGGGTAGTTATTTTGATAATGGTGGATATTTATCTCTTAAATTAACTGCTCCTAATCTTTGAAAATTCTCTTATAAATTGAAGTCTTTTATTATGTGTTACAAATGTGATTATGTGTCGTTACTTTCCTTCACTTGTGTTCGTGCATTAAAATCTTTTAAAATATAAAAAGTTACTTTTTGTCTCACGCATATCAATGAAGCATAAAAGGTCATCCATTCCATCTTCCTCACATACTCTCCCACATCAAACCACTGAAACACACTTAACCTTTGAAATTGAAAACCCCCTTATCACTCTCGCTACTATGGCCGAAAATGTGACTAGCGATACTGCTCCAAATGTCCCTGACGATGCCACAGCACCAGTGTCTGCACCTCCGGCTGCATCCGCCATGGCACCGCCGGTGACACTGAATGTACAGACACCACTGCCCGTTCCAGTTGTTCTTCCAGCAGGTACATCTGATTCTCAACTGGAAACCCTAGTTTTACAATTAGATGGTGTCCATGTATATAGAATGGAAGAAAATGTTGAATCCCCTGATGCTAGTGTTGATAGAACTTCTTAACCGTGTTCGTTTATGTGGCTTTATAGCGGATTAATTCTACCAAACAATAATCTTATGATTTTGTGTTCTTGGAGAGGGAGGATGATATAGAGAGAGAGAGAGTTGAGTTTAGAGAGAGAAAGTATAATGTAGGAAATGTATTCATTGTGTGAATAGTACAAGAGAGGTCTTACTTATAGGTGTGTGAGTATGAGATGGCACCTTACGAGCCTATATGGCTTCCGGTGTTGACGATGGTTCCCTACCCTCGTCTTGGTCTCTCACACTGCTTCCTATGTCGTGCCTCGTCCTACTACTATGCCTTAGACTAGATGGGCCTCATTAAAAACCTCGCCGTAAACCACCCTTGTGGATAAACCGGACGGAGGGAAAAAGAGTGCACCATCGGGGTCCTATCGACTAACAGACGAGCTCCTGGGTGAGCTCGGAGGCAAGCTCCAGTGGTCCAGGCGAGCTGGTGGGCGAGCTCCAGTGCGTTGAGCGGCTTACGAGTGTCGTGCGATGATGGACCTCGACGAGGTCCTTGTGGGGATAGGGGCGAGCTCCTTTAGGCGAGCTACGCAGGTGAGTTGCCCCCAAGTGGGCGAGCTCCACACTTCCACGGATCTGGGTGAGCCCTGGCGACCTGCCAAACCTTGCTGATTATCCACATGCTAATTGTGTTAGTTCACCAGGCCAACATTTGCCCCCCAGCTCGCATGCACCATGACCTCGTCAAATGTGCAGGCGAGCTGGAGAACTTGAAACTCGGCGAACTACCTTTGGGTGATTGCCGAGCTAGCAGGCGAGCTCGGCCAACGAGGTTGTTTCTGGCCGACGTGGTGCCGGAATCCAGGAGTCATGCATTCCTTTTGAGGCCTCGGTTCCCGCCCACAATCGTGTCAACTTTCAAATCTTTTGCAAATAGGTCCCCGCACTTCCCTGATATCGCACCTCTCCCCGACGTCTATAAATAGGGGGAAGTGGATCCATTTTCTCACTTTCTGCATTTTCGAATTCTCAGAGCTTTCTCGGCGACCGGTTTTTCCCTGCGTTCGATGGATTTTCGAAGGCTCTTTAAGGTAGGATTCGATCTTTCTCCCCTTTTCTTCTGCCTTTTACTTTATTTTTCTTTCGTTTCTTCGGGCTCCCTGAACGACACCGTACCTTGACTTTGAATTATTGGACTGTACCGAGAACCCTTTGGACTTCTTTGAGATAATGTCGACACGCTTTTTCGAGTAGAACCCTTTCGGACCGAAACCCTGAGAAACGACCAATAATTGAGGATGAGCCTCCTCGGGTTTCGTATGTGGAGATCAACTCCAGCTCTGAGGCGACCTCGGCAGCTCACCAGGTCTCCGGTGAGCTGCCCAGCGAACTGCGTCCCGATCCGGAGGAAGGAGCCTCCAGCTCCGTGTACCGCGAGGTATGGGAGGAAGGCGACGAGGTCGCCCAAGAGGAAAGAGTTGCCAGTGGCAACGAAGGGCCTGAGGAGGTTGATGAGGGCATTGCCGAGGTCGACGAGGAGGGTGGCGACCTAGAGGAAGTTACGCTTGAGTGGTTCCGTCGCATTGGTTTCCCGAAACCCCAGCTGGTCGAACATTAAATCCCTACCCAGGTCGTCCATCCCTTCGACTGGGGCGAGTATATCGCCGAGTATGCGGCGAGCTTCCCCTGCCCGGATCGGGTACTCCCCGCCAACCCCGCCGACCTAGAGAAAGTTGCCCCGTCCGATTACAAGGCTGGCGAGGTGGTGAGCCTTATTGATGAATGCGATCTGCCCATCATACGCAGGGAGTATCGCATCCAGCTTGACATCTTCATGTATGCTCCAATGAAGAATGAGCGGGCCGACGCACCTCCTGAGGGGATGACCGCTTTGAACGTCGATGTTCTAAGGGCCGGGCTTACATTGCCATTGCACCCGATCATCGGCCAATACCTTACCGACAATAATTTGGCCATCACTCAGCTCACCCCGAATGCACGGAGCAACCTTCTCGCCGCCCTGTCCGTCTTTGGAATAGAGGGCTATGAGAACGCGACGACCTGGGCGGACCTGGGCGAGCTCTTCGCCGTGACCAAGCGGGCGCAGGACAACGCGGGATACTATTATCTGAAAGCTTGCCCGAGGGAAAAATTTCTCGGGGACCTGCCCAATAAAGTTCGTGACTGGAAGAAGCAGTTTTTCTTCATAGGCGGAGACTGGCGAGCCTCCAGCACGTACCACGGGCGAGGTGACCGTATTCCCACTCCGGAGGGATACGGGGAAGCCAGCAGTAGGTCACCTCTTTCGGTGTGTGTGGGTTGAATTAGATATACTAATTCAAATTTTCTTTCTTTTTGCAGTTCCGAAGCGTCACAAGTCCAGCTGGGGCAAGCCCAAGGTATCGATTGAGTTTGACGTGGTGCGTGCCATCTGCTGTTTGAGGAGCGAGAAGGATAGGCAGGTCGCCCACCTGTGCATGCACCATTGCTTGCGGCTCGCCGGGCTTCTCACTTTGCCGCATCACCTTGACATTCAAGGTCCCGAGCTCCCAGGTTTACAACTCTTCGGAGCTCGCCCATAAGGGGGGGTAGTTCACCCGAGATGCTGATATTTTGAACTTATTGTGCAGGTGGTAGCTTCATCGCTATTCCGATCGCTGAGGTCCCCGAGGCCTACCACCTTGTTAAAGAGCGCTTTGAAATGGGCCTGCCTCGCCCCAACAGACTCGCCCCTCCGTCCGTGCTCACGTTGGAGGTGAGCAAGGAGGTAGAGCTCGCTGCTAAGAAGGGCGAGGTAAGGGGTCGGGGACCCAGAGAGAAAAGACCAAGGCCCCCAAAAAGTCCAAGGCTGCGGAGGTCGCTCGAACCAGCCGAGGTGGGGGGCGAGCTGTCGCCCCCTCCGAGCGAGGTCGAGGGAAAAAGGGGCCCCAAAGAGGCGAAGGATCCCGAGCTGGCGAGGGGGATCCCCCAGCTCGCAAGAGGACCAGGTACACTGGCCTGGTTGATGAGGATTCCGGCCGGGCTGACAGGGCCTCGGCGAGGTCTGGGCAGGGGGGCTCCACTCAATCCACTGCCCCGCTGGCGGCCACGCCCATCCAGAGCTCGCCCCCCTCGCCATCTCCATTTGGGGTGCAAACTAACGATGACACGCTCCTGGGTTGGGACCCTGACCGAGCTCAGTAAGTAGCTCGCCCAGTCGATCTTCATCGCTTATTATCTCTTATTTTTCTAACATTTTCTATCTGTTTTGATCTCGCAGTTATGCCCCAATCGCCTTCCCGAATCGTCACGAGGCCCTGCATGCTTTCGAGCGATCTCGCTTCCTAACATCGATGCGGAGCCTCCATCCGGGCCTAGTCCTGAATACTGTAAGCGAGATGCCAAGGCATTGGACGACTAGCTGGTGGCGACCATCAACAGCCAGGATCTGAAAGAGAACCTCCTCCTCTCGGCTCACCACGCGAGTAGATTAATGCTCGCCAACCAGAAGGCTTTCGAGCAGGTCGTCGAGCTGGAGGCAGGTTGCTCCAACAGAAACAAAAGGATGCTGGCCCTGGCGGACACTGCTGACAAGGCGAAGAGGCAGGCGCAGCTCGTCGAGGAAAGGGCCGAGGCATCTTTGGCCGCCGAGCAAAATGCCTTGCAGCAGCTCGAGAATGTTCAACGCTGGCTCGCCAGGCTCGAGCAGGAGACAGAGGCGAGGATAAAAGCTAAGGAGGATGAGCTCGCCGCCCAGCTCGCCCAAGAGTTCGGCAACCACGGGATCACGAAGAAGGACCTCGCACTGCAGCGGGGCCTGGTGAAGAGCTCCAACACCGAATGTGAAAGGTTAAGAGGCGAGCTGGAGGTGAAGGCCAACGAGGTTGCCGAGCTGTGGAATATTACTTCCTCCTCGCTGGATCTGGCGGCCGTGAAGGCCGAGGCCTCTGACAAAGGATGCGTCCAATGTTATGCCGAGGTTTTGTGAACTCTTTGATGGGCTCGAGCTCACAAGGACGACGAGGTTGAGGCAGTTGTGGGCAACTTCAAGGCCTGCCTGGACCGGGTTCCCTTTCCCGACGGCGCCGAGCTGGACATCGGCGACCTCCCCGAGCTCGGTATTCCCCTCGACTTTGTACCGGACCGCTTCCAAATCATCAAGACAGTCGAGGTACCGGAACTGAACCTTGGCGAGGCAGAGGAGGTTGCTCGCGAGAAGGAAAGTGTCCCCCTCACTGTCGAGCAACTGCAGGAAGCCTGTGGGGATGCCATGCTGAATTTGGGGGAGTTCGATGCCAGCGGGCTTACTGGAAATATCACTTCCGAGGCTGAGCTCGCCATTCCCGCTACCCAGGTCGCCCCTGCCCCTACCGAGTTCGCTGCTGATGCCCCTGCTGCCCCCGCTGCTCCTGAGACTTAGGCTTTTTCTCTCGCTTTCTAGGATAGCTTTTTTATTTCTCAACTTGTAGTAGGTCGCTAGGCTCCATAGCTCGCCTAGAAGGAGCTCTTTTTGTAATCTTTTGTTTTTGTTTAAGTAGATGCAGCTCGTCGGGCACGTGCAGCTCGCCCAGAAGGAGCCTTTTGTAATTCAAAGATGGCTAGCTAGTCGGCCTTTGTGGCTAGCAATACTTCGAACACTTAGGAATTTTCAAGTATTTTTTCCTTGAAAATTTCCGAAGTGTCTTTTGAAAAGAAATCGAGCATTTTTTGTACAACTCTTCACACTTCGTTTTTGCACTTCTACGTTATAATTTTTAAAATAGCTCGTTTTTGTTTATTTTTCTGGTACATAACTATTCATCTTATTCTACTTTGAGAAGCGAATCGTTCGTTTTATGTCACTTACGACTACGAATTGTACCTCTGTTTTGAGAGTGCATATTCTTCGTCTTACACCACTTAGGGTCACGAATTGCTTGTCTTAGACCCCTTGGAGCAGCGAGCTGCACTTCGATTGATTCACGTTGGGCCGTCGGGTTTCATGAACCTTGCCTTAGACGTTTTAGTCTTTTTCGTGAATTTTTCTAACTTGTGGCAGTAGGTGCTTAGCAACCCTTTAAGAAGGGTACCTTCGCAACCTTGGGCTCTGTGGCCTTTGCCTTCGATCTATTTAATTACAATGTTTGGGACCTTGGTCCTTGCGCACTATGGGTTTTTGAGTACTTGGGCGAGCTGGGACTGGCGAGCTACCCTGGGTAGTGGGTGACCTGGGGTAGCTCGCATAGTTGGCGAGCTACGCAGGTCCAAACACTTGGGAATTTTTCCAGTTTTACAAATTTTCTAACTTCTCGTAGCAATGTAATTTACATTGGTTGCCATCAGCATTTCTGATGCGAACCCTCGACTAGTCTATTACAGAATTCTAGTCTATTGGTAGAACTTTTTCAGGTGGGCCACACTCCAGGTGTATGACGAGGCATTGCCTTCAGCGTCTTCTAGATCATAAGTGCCGTTTGGCCAGGCTGCGGTCACCCGGAACGGTCCTTCCCAGTTTGAACCGAATACACCTGGTGGGGCCATCAATTTCTTTTTCAACACCAGGTCTCCGACCTTGAATTTTCGGTCTCGGACCTGAGAGTTGTAATATTTTTCTGCTCTGCGCTTGTAGGTGGTGTTCTTCATTTCTGACGAAGCTCTGGTCTCTTCGATCAGATCCTTCTCTACTGCCAGGGCTTCGTCATTCTTTTCTCCATCATATCCTACCACCTTCCAAGCCTTGTTTTGGACTTCGACAGATACTACCGCCTCAGTTCCAAAGGCTAGGGCAAACGGGGTCTCTCCGGTGCTGACCCGGTAGGAAGTTCTGTAAGACCATAGGACCTCCGGGAGTTCGTCTGCCCAGCTCCCTTTCTTCTCCTCGAGACGGAGCTTCAATATGTGTTTCAAGATTTGGTTCACCACCTCGACCTGGCCGTTCGATTGGGGGTGGTACGGAGTTGAGTAGTGCTTCTTGATGTTCCATGAACTGCAGAAGTCCCTCAACTTTTGTCCGTCGAACTGTCTTCCATTATCCGTGATGATCGACTGTGGAAGTCCGAATCTGCAGATCAGGTTTTTCCTTATGAAGCCGATCATCCTTTCTTGGGTTATTGTTGTGAGAGCTTCGGCCTCAGCCCACTTAGTATAGTAGTCTACTGCTACAACAACAAACTTTACACCGCCTCAACCAGGTGGAAATGGGTCGATCAAGTCGATTTCCCATTTCACGAAAGGCCATGAGCTGAAAACCGACTTCAGCTGGTTGGCAGGGGAGTGGATGTTAGGTGCAAAAAGTTGGCACTTTCGGCACCTTCGAGCGAAGCTGATGGCATCCTTGCGAAGAGTGGGCCAGTAGTAGCCCTGCCTGATCGTCTTATATACCAATGCTTGCCCCCCAGCGTGACTCCCACAAATCCCTTCGTGAATTTCTTCTAACACTTCGGACCCCTGTTTCTCAGTTAGGCACTTGAGCAGGGGTAGAGAGAATCTACGTTTGTAGAGTTGGCCGTCCAGCAGTGTATATTTGACAACTTGCTTTACTAACCGGCTAGCTTCCCAGGTGTCCACGGGGGTTGTTCCGTCCGTTAAATATTTTTGGATTGGAGTGCACCAATCTTCACCATCTTCACTGTCCACCTGCCCCCCGCTCGAGATTTAATTTATCTTGTAATCGAACATTGAGGGGTTTTTTAGTGTGGTGATTACAACCTTTGTGAATTCGGCTTCGCCGTTGCTAGTAGCTAGCCGGGCTAGGACGTCTGCTTGTGTGTTTTCTAGCCGCGGTATCTGATTGACGTAAACCTGCGTGAACATCGAGATCAGGTGCGCGACTATCTTTTGGTAGGTCATCATCTGCTGGTCTTTTGCTTCATATTCCCCCCGGACTTGGGATATTATTAGTTGGGAATCTCCGAAAACTTGAAGATTGGTTGCCCCCACAGCTAATGATAGCCTAAGTCCTGCTATCAACGCTTCATACTCCGCCTCGTTGTTGGTTGCTCGAAAGTCGAATCGGATTGCGGAGGTGAAGACTTGTCAGTCCGGGCTGATCAGGAGCACGCCGGTGCCTGCTGCTATGCTGGTTGATGATCCGTCAACGTAGAGATGCCACAGAGCTACACGCCCTCTCGTCGGATCTTGTGGGAAAGTTAGCTCGACAATGAAGTCGGCAAGTGCTTGTCCCTAGATCGTTGTTCGGGGTGCGTAAGTTATACCGTATTGGCTGATCTCTAGTGACCATTTCAGCAGGCGTCCGGCGGTGTCTAGGCGCTGTAGTATTTGACGCAGTGGGAACTTTGTCAGCACCTCTACCGGGTGGTCAAAGAAGTAAGACCTCAATTTTCTAACACTCATCACCAGTGCATAAGCCAGCTTCTCTGTTGGGGTGTACCGCAATTCAGCTTCGTGTAGGACTTGTCCTACGTAGTACACTGGTAGGTGTGTTTTCGCCTCTTCTCAGACCAGGACGGAGCTGATGGCCACCTCCGACGTAGCCAGGTAGAGGTACAGCTTCTCTCCAGGTATCAGCTTTGACAGGACCTGTGTATCTGCCAGGTATGTTTTGATGTCTTCGAAGGCTCCTTGGCATTCACTTATCCAGACGAAGTGGTTTTTGAGGTGGAGCTTGTTGGCTTTGGCCGCCTCTTTGTACCTCCGTGTGTTTGCCTTAATCGCCTCGAAGAACGGATGATTTCGGTCAATGGACCTGGAGATGAATCTGTTCAGGGCTGCCATGCACCCAGTCAGTCTTTGAATTTTCTGGACATAATCTGGTATACCCATCTCGATTATGCATTGGACCTGCGTCGGGTTGACATCGATTCCTCGTTGGCTAACTAGGTGCCCCAGGAACTTTCTAGAGTGCACGCCGAAGCTGGTCTTTTTGGGGTTTAACTTCATGTTGTAGTGGCACAGTATGTCGAAGGTCTGTTTTAGGTGGTCCAGGTGGTCCTCCTTTCTCAGACTCTTGACAACTATGTCATCTACGTACACCTCCATGGATTCGCCAATGTGTTGGTCGAACATTTTATTCACCAACCTTTGGTAGGTGGCTCCGGCGTTGATGAGTCAGAACGGTATCCTTTCCCAGCAATACATGTTCTTGTTGGTGTAGAACGTCGTATGCTCCTGGTCATCTGGGTGTAGAGCTATCTGGTGATAGCCCGCAAAAGCATCCATGAATGTCATCATCTCATGGCCTGCGGTGCTATCCACCAGCTGATCGATGTGAGGTAGTGGGAAATTGTCCTTCCAGACAAGCTTTATTCAAGTCTGTGAAGTCGATGCAGAGTCTCCACGTCCCATTGTGTTTCTTCACCAGGACGGGGTTCGCGACCCACTGCGGACACAAGGTTTCCTTGATGAGCTTGTTGTCTAACAACTTCTCCACCTCAACAGTTAGAGCTGCGTATTTGTCCGGTCCATACTTTCTTTGTTTTTGACGTACGGGTCTCCTTGTCTGGTCTATGTTGAGTCTGTGGCAAGCATGTTCCAATGGGATCCCCGTCATGTCTTCGTGGGACCAGGCAAACACGTCCAGGTTGGCCATCAGGAATAGTTCCATCCTCGACCGGTACGGTTCAGGTAACTCAAAATTGATGAAAAGTTCTAAGTCCCTTTCCGGATCCACCGGGAGTGCCGTTAATTCTTCCATGGGGGTGGCTTTTCTCTTTTGACTTTTCCACCTTGGGTCACTGATGAACTCGTCCCACTCCTCTTGTAACATTTGCGCAGGTTCGTGACCTATGCGCGGTTCGAGGTCATCGGGTTGGCTTTCAGCCCGGGCGGGTCCATCAACTGTTAGTATCCCCGGTGGTTTGTCAACTTGGGAAGGTTTGGTGACCTGGGGAGTTGGATCAACATCCATCGGCGTTGGTTCTTGACCTCCCGCAGGTCCCCCATCTTGGCTTTCGCCAACCACCTCCATGGGAGTAGGTTGCTGTTCTTGCGCAGGTTCTGACCCTTGCGCAGGTCCCAACACTTGGGTTTCTTCCAATCCTTCCATTGGTGCTGGTTGTGCTTCTTGCGCAGGTCCTGTGCCTTGGTCTACTCCCGACAGATCGCCTACCTCCATCATCTCAGTTTCGACCGAGATGACGTCCAGGATGTTTGGCTCGTCTGCTGGAATCCGTACATCTTCTTCAAGGATGTGGACCTGCGTAACAGATTTTTTGACCCGACCGTCTTTGATTTGGAGTAAACACTCCCGGGCCTTTTTCTGGTCACCTTTTATAGTTCTGGCACCTTTTGGAGTAGGGAATTTCAAACAGTAGTAGTAGATCGAACACGCCACTTTGAATTCATTAATAAACGGGCGGCCGAGGAACCCGTTGTAGGAGGACTGCTGGTCGACAACTAAGAAATCTATGAGCCTAGTCAGTCTCCTTTTGGGGTCCTCAGCCGATACAAGCTGGACGCTCAACCTAATACTACCTAGGGGGACGGTTACAGCTTCTCCGAACCCCACTATCCTAGCATTGCTAGGTTCCACATACGACTCAAAATCACCTAAGGCATCTAAGGTGGATTTGAAGAGAATATTGGTGAATGCGCCAGTGTCCACAAGTAGTCTATGAACTCGAACGTTCATGATGTTGGCGGTTATCATCAACGAGTCGTTGTGGGCATCAGTACCCCTTCCAGGTCCGCCGAGGAAAATGTCAGCTCATCAGCAAGTTGTGCGACGGACCTGAGGCCGGAGCTGCCTTCCTGGACTTGGTTTATGGCCCGGATTTCAGCCTTCCTCTTTCTCTTGGATGTGGAGATCCCCCCATCTTGAAGACCTCTGGCAGCTCCGATCTCCTCCTCAAGAACTATGAGTTCTCGGGTGGGCTCCAAGTTTTGCTGAGGTTGGGGAGGTGCCCTCCGCCTGTTCTGGGGACCAGGTTGGGCCGCTTCCTCATCCTCATCATCGGAGGTAGCCCTCCTCTCGAACCTTGGCCTCTTAGCTGGGGCCTTCTTCACGAACTCTGCCAGCTTACCATCCTCGTAGAATTTCCAGAGCTATTTGAGGAGGTCCCGGCACTCGCTGGTGAAGTGGCTGATGGCTTGGTGATAGGCGCAGAATTTATTAGGGTTGAGCCTCGTGCGGTCCTGGCGGATCCGCCTTGGCTCCTCCAGCATGGCCTTGCCTTTGACGGCAGTGAAGACGTGGTCAACGGAGACGGTGAGGACCTGATTGAGCTTTTCTTTGAGCTCATCTCCCTCGCCAAGTTCCGGGGAGCTTTGTAGGTGCCCCTGGACTTCTTCCCGTAGGGTTTTTTTCTCTTCGTGGGCACCAACTTCTTTCAGTAGTGCCTCCTGCATAGCCACGAACACCCCCGCCTTATGGTGGAATTCGGTGTAACTGTTGCGACATGCGAGGTGCATCTCCTTCCAGAGGTCAGTGCCCTTCCTGAGTCCGGTCATCGCCGCGACGACCTTGGTGTCCTCGCTCACCAGCTCGCCTTCCAGCAGGATTTTGTCAAACCTCTCCAGGTACTGCTGGTCGGTCTCGCTCTCGCCTTGGTGGATGTTGGCAAGTCGGTGCTTCTAGGTAAGGTAGGATCCGAACCTAGAGAAGTGGGCCAGGAACTCCCGCGAGAGTTGGCCAAATGAGCAGATTGACCCCGGGGTGAGTGAGGAGAACCAGCGGTGAGCTCGGTCCCCTAGGGTCAGCGGGAAGTTCCGGCACTGGGTGGAGTCGGTGGCGCCAACCAAAATCATGAAGTCCGCGTACTTGGCCAGGTGGACTTTCAGGTCAGATTTGCCCTCGTACGTGGACATCACCGGGAACTGGATTTTCTTTTGGACTGGTGCGCGAAGGATGGCAGGCGCCAATGGAGATGCGGGGAGAGTGGTGGCGTCAGGTCCGCCAGACTTGGCTGCTACTTGGGCTTGCAGCATTTCGACGGCCATTTTCAGTGAGGCCAGCTCGCCATCACGGGTCCCCTCCGGCGGAGGCTGTTCAAAGGTTGTGCGTCTCACAGACGAACGTCCCCGAGGTGCCTCACTCTGGGGTGACCTCTCAGTGATGGGCTGGAATCGGAGTCCGCCATGGGGGCCCAACCTGTCGGTGGCGGGCCTTCTCAATCGTTCATGGGCGGACCTGAGCGGCTGTAGGTCTGAGTCTCACCCCGTGGGACGTGACCGGGGTGGCTGCTCGTTCATTCTCTCCGCACCTGGGTCCCAGTCTGCCTTGGAGGACTTCTCTCCTTTGTGACTGGTGGGTGTCAGATGCCCCGGTGTAGGCGGAATCTCTCCCGGTGTAAGGAGCGGGATCTTCCTCCACCATCTTGGCCTTGCAGGTCCTCTCCCTATGCTGGCGAGCTTGTGCCGAGCTCACCTCCTGCTCGGTGGGGAGGACACTGTACTCCCCCCGGGTTTGAGTGCCCTGGGTGGGCCTTGTTTGCTCCCGGGCTTCGGTAGCTGGAGCTCGCCTGGGTACCAGGGCGAGCTCGTCCTGCTGCCTCTGCTGCAACCTTTGTAAGGTTGCGATGGTGCATTGGAGCTCGTCGGGGTTGTTGGCTAGGTCCCTCAGGGCGGGGGCCAAGTCCTCCTGGGTCACCAGAACTCGCGGAGGTCGAGGGGCTGCGGTGCTCTTCTGGGGAGGTGGTTGTGAGGTCTCCACCACCTGGAGTGAGGTCTCCACCTCGGCCTGATTTTGGTCACCTCCTTTGGACCTTCCGGCAGCTGCGGAGGTCTGTCCTTTGGCGGCTCGAGTGTTAGCCATTTTTGGATTTCAGAGGGAGTAACTTGCTGCAGGTCGCCGGGGTAGAGGGAGGTCGCCGGGATGGTGGTCGTCCAGCTTGGGTGGAGCTGTGAAAATTTTCGTCTAGCCTCGCGTACGATGAATTATCTGAAATTCGGTTTATTCATTTACACACGCGCGTTTGAAAACTTTTTCCAGGCAGAATTTGTAAATTTGAGAATTTGAGTTTTCGTCCGGGAATCTGGGTTTTTCGTCCAAGGGAATGAATATGTATGTGTATCTTCAAGTGTTCTTGAGTTTTATCAAGAACACCTTCAAATCTTCAAATCTTTAAACCTTCAAACAAACCCAAACATTTGTCCTTGAAAATTTTTTATTTTTCAGATTCGCATCACCCTTCTTCTAGCGCTAAATTGTTGATAGAATTTCTTAACCGTGTTCGTTTATGTGGCTTTATAGTGGATTAGTTCTACCAAACAATAATCTTATGATTTTGTGTTCTTGGGGAGAGAGGATGATATATATAGAGAGAGAGAGTTGAGTTTAGAGAGAGAAAGTATAATGTAGGAAATGTATTCATTGTGTGAATAGTACAAGAGAGGTCTTATTTATAGGTGTGCGAGTTTGAGATGGCACCTTACGAGCCTATATGGCTTCCGGTATTGACGAGGGTTCCCTACCCTCGTCTTGGTCTCTCACACTGCTTCCTATGTCGTGCCTCGTCCTACTACTATGCCTTAGACTAGATGGGCCACATTAAAAACCTCGCCGTAAACCACCCTTGTGGATAAACCAGACGGAGGGAAAAAGAGTGCACCATCGGGGTCCTATCGACTAACAGGCGAGCTCCTGGACGAGCTCAGAGGCGAGCTCCAGTGGTCCAGGCGAGCTGGTGGGCGAGCTCCAGTGCCTTGAGCGGCTTACGAGTGTCGTGCGATGATGGACCTCGGCGAGGTCCTTGTGGGGATAGGGGCGAGCTCCTTTAGGCGAGCTGCGCAGGTGAGTTGCCCCCAAGTGGGCGAGCTCCACACTTCCACGGATCTGGGTGAGCCCTGGCGACCTGCCAAACCTTGGTGATTATCCACATGCTAATTATGTTAGTTCGCCAGGCCAACAGCTAGTACTGTTCATACAAGTCCTAATAGTCCTATTGCTACTGAAAATGTTGAACCTAACTCTGATGATGTGTCTGCTACCCAGTACAAGTCCCATTTTCATAATCACCTACTCACCATTCATCACACATATCATCTCTATCCTCATCACCTCCTGTGCCCATACTGTCCAAAGTCACAAAAGTCACAGGGAAACGAAAAATTGCACCAACCTGTAGGTCAAATAAGAATTTGAAAAAGACAGGTTTTGGTGATTCAAGCTCAAGGAAAAAAGATAATACTTCTATTGTCCTTTCTGATACTGAAGAAGAGGCTGCTGATATCCCTGCTCAAATGGAGGTTGATGAACCTGCCATTTCTGAGGACAATGTGACTATTACTGAGATGTGCAAAGGACTGAAAAAGAGGAAAATTTTCAAAGCTGCTAGTCCCAGTGTTGCCACCCCTGAGGCAACACCTACTGCTGTTCCAGAATAGGGTGATCCAGAACCTAATCATAGCTCTTCATCATCCTCTGATTAAGAATCTGGTGATGACCCTGATGCTGAGGAAACTGGTGAACTGGATGATGATGATGAACAGGCTCCTAAAACTGATGAAGAAGCCAATGATGATGAAGAGGATGATAATGCCTCTGAGGACCAAGAAGAATCTGATGGTGATGAAGAGAATTTTGAAGCTGGTAGTGATGAATTTGTCTATGATGTGAAGAATTATGGTACTGATAACTTCTACTTTGTTGACTCCAAGAGCCGATACAAGAAGTTTGCCAAAAAAGATGTGATACATGAAAGGGGGATGAATAACAAAGACATTGAAGCATTCAATCTGATTCCCTTCTTTGAGGAAAGGAGACTGCTGCATACACTGAGGTACTCTAGTTCATTTCATAGTATATGGATTTGTGAATTCTATGCCCATATACGTTCTACAATGATGAAGAGTACTAGTCTAAAGTATGGTAGGGTATTCTTTAGAGGATCCATTTATGATATTTCTCCTGCCACCATTAATGAATTTCTTGGAACTATTAATGCTGATAATGTTGTTGAGGAGACTGATATGGATGAGATCACTTGCTCTATCACTAGTGGAATTCTGAACAAGTGGCCCAAGAAGTTTGTTGGACTGGCGAACTAGTATCATTCGTATATGAATAATCACCAAGGTTTGGCAGGTCGTCAGGACCCACCCAGATCCTTAAAGGTGCGGAGCTCGCCCACATGGAGATGACTCACCTGCGTAGCTCGCCCAAAAGGGGTCATCTCTGTCATCCTAGAGCTCGCCGAGAGCTCGCCTTGTATCCCCAGGAAGGCCTCGTCGAGTTCCATCATCGCATAACATCCGTAAGCCACACAAGGCACTGGAACTCGCCCCAGAGCTCGCCCAAACCACTGTAGCCCATCTCCGAGCTCGCCGACGAGCTCGCCTATTAGTCAAATAGGACCCCGATGGTGCGCTCTTTTTCCCTCCGTCCGGTTTATCCACAAGGGTGGTTTACGGCGAGGTTTTTAATGAGGCCCATCCAGTCTAAGGCATAGTAGTAGGACGAGGCATGATAAAGGAAGCATCATAAGGGACCAAGACGAGGGTAAGGAACCCTCGTCAACACCGGAAGCCACATAGGCTCGTAAGGTGCCGTCTCACACTCACATACCTATAAATAAGACCTCTCTTATACTATTCACACAATTCTAAAAATCAATACAGTGCCTATTACAATATTTCTCTCTCTAAACTCTCTACTCCCTCTCTCTACATTATACATCCAAGAACAAATTCTTGGATTATTGTTTGGTAGAATTACATGTTATAACTAGCCACATAACAAACACGATTAATAAATTCTATCAACAAAGTTGTTCACACAAAGCTTGACTAGCTTGCACTAAATTCTTCATAAGCTTTGTGTTTACAACTGGATGTCTTCCTCCAATACCACAAGAGTCACTACTCAACATGCTTGCCTGATCTACAAAATTGGTAAGAACCTGCCCTTTAACCTTGGTGAGGTTATCTATGCAAACATAGTTGGGTTTGGTGGTAGAGTGTCCAAGATTGGAAAGCTGTCATATCCTGCTTTGATTAATGGGTTGTTGATGAATCAAGGAGCTACAAGGACTGGTGGAGATCATTTGTCCACTCACCCACTAATTCTTGTTATTGCTAAGCCATTGCTTGAAGGAAATCGTGTGATTGATCTGCCTTACAACCCTCATGCTACTGCATCTGCTTCTATCCCTGCCACTGATGAACTGAATGTTGCCCCTACTGTTGGCAACACTCCTGCTCGCACTGCACCTACTTCCACATCTGTGAGGTAGTATCTGTTACTGTTCATCGCAGGTACATTGAAGAACAGGCTGCTGCTCTTGCCAAGCAAGTCTCACAGCTCAGACTCCAAGCTACATCTCTTAACAGACAGGCTGATATACTTGAAGAAAGGAACATATTTTGGAAATCTCTCCTATCCACATCCATAGGGAGAGATGTACCAACTGGTGCACCGACAAATGAACCTACTGCTGTTGAAAGCTCTGGATCTGGAAATGTTGTGATTGAGGATATAACCAATGAGGTTAATGCTGCTGCTACTAGTAATGATGTTCCTGATGTTGCCATCCTTGAGGCAACACCTGCAGATCCTGTCAATGCTGATGCTACTGATGCTGCTACTTAGGGGGAGTTCTTAATGTTAGGGGGAGATTGCTGCTGCTGGAGTTAACTGTTTAACTCTACTCTGATCCCACTAACATTGCTAACTATTTGAAGTTGATGTAACCTGAATACTGATACTCATTCTACCCTTCTGGCACTGATATTGTACCTTCTGTTTTGATGTTGAACTGATAACTCTTAGGATGTCTTTCCCACTGTTATTCATGATGAATTTTGTTGTGCTTTTATCATATTGTGTTTAAATGTGCATCAAGTTCTTATCTGTAATTACACTGCTTCAAACTAACAACTACTGTACATTTGTCATACTCTGATTTTGTGTGCATCAGGTTAAGTGTCTGCGGATTGGTGTGATTGAGGGAGATTGTTGATGTGAGTGATGAGACCAGTGCTGATCACATCTGGAATCACACCCATCCTCCAGGATATTCGTTCTAACGACTAACTCTTTAGTGTTGTTCGAATTGTTTTTGCTATTATTTCAGGTTAACATCCCTCAGGAAACATGTTCCAGTGATTAACTGCTTAGTGTTGCTTCAATGGTTGTCCATGGTGTTGTCCCTGGTCAACGTCGGTCAACGGTGGTTATTCTCTTGTCCCAGAATATTCATGATACACCTGGAACATCTAGAAGGACCTGGAATCAAAGGAACCGAGAGTTAAAGAAAGGAAGTTACATGGAAGTTACCTCAACTCCTACAAAAGTGGATCTCAACTTCTCTCCATGATATCCACTTCATTGATGGATGGATTCACATTCCAACTCTATAAATAGATGAGGAATACGTCCAGAAACTAAGAGAGAGACCCCACACTACATACTGAAGCATAGTGCATTTATAGGAACCTATTTTACGATTTTAGTGTAGTGGTTTCACATGTGTTGTTCACATTCTGTACAACACTGTGTATATTATTATCCCATACGTTTTGCTGAGCTGTTCACAGGCAGTGAAAGTTTGTGCTTGTAGTAGGCTTAGACTTAACAATATAGGTTTGCCATTTGGGAACTTGTTTGGATATTTTATCCGATTTTATGTTTGAGATTTGGAAGGAATGTTTCTAAGTCTTGAATTTGTTTTTGTAATTAATTTTTCCAAGTCAGTGATATTTCAGCCTTGAGGCCGCCACAAACTAATTTAGTTTGTGGAAAGATTGAGTAAATCCTTGTGTTCAAAGTCTTCCGTTGTTTACTTATTCTCTCTACATTATTCTGAACACAATAAGTATTGTCTTGAGTGTCGACCACATTTTGAACAATACTTCAACTCAACGGTACCACAACACTATCAGAGTTGGTTTTTTTTGAAGTAATTAATGGCTGAAGAAGGGGCATCAACTGCAACTCCATCACCCATATAACTGATTAGCCTTGAAGGATTATCTGATTCTCCTACTTCAACTTCAGTTGCAATTGCTTCTTCTGGGACATCCGAACCTTCCTCTCCAATTACTGAGAGCCAACACGATGCAGATGAAGATGCTCTTAATAAAAAAAAGCACCTTGTAGCACAGCAAAAAAGATGTACTCCCAAGTGTGGACTCATTACGATAGAATGCAAATTGATGGGAAATGGAAAGCAAAATGTAAGTATTGTGGTACATTTTTTAGATCATTGAAAAAATGGCTGAAAACATGATAGAAAAGTTTGATAAATATTAGTTGCATGTGCATGGAATTATGGGAGTGGCCACCGTTCTTGATCCTAGGTATAAATTTGATTTCTTCGAGTACTACTTTGCAAAGATTTATGTGAATGGTTTTGATTTTGAGGTGGAAAAAATTCTTGTTTCATGTCGTAAGTTGTTTGAACAATATGAAAGAGATTGTCAAGATGGAGCTATTGAGAAGAGTAATTCAATTATGGCTAACGAACCTTCACGTGGTTTTGATGAGTACACATCTAGAAAGAAAGGAAAACCAATGAGATCGGAATTAGATCTATATAGGGAGGAGGGTATCGTACCTTGGGAAGTAGATTTTGATGTGTTACAATTGTGGAAGTCTAATAATGGTAAGTATCCAATTTTAAGTCGGATTGCAAAAAATATTGTAGCAATTCTCATCTCCACCGTTGCTTTAGAATCAACTTTTAGCACAAGTGGTAGGTTGATTAGCCCCCATCGTAGTAGACTTCACCCGACGACAATTGAGGCGTTAATGTGTGCACAAAGTCGGATATCATCTTAAATGAAAGGTATTTGTTTGATTTCTTTATTCACTTAAGTCAGTGTATTATAATTATTTAATTTTTGTTCATATTAACTTTTTTTAGATGGAAAGGCTAAAACAAATGTTTTTTTATGATAAGGATGATGACATCGAGGAAGTTGTGGTAGACTAAAATGGAGAATGAAGTTAAATTCGTGGTGGAATTTTTAATTTTTATGTAATTGTTATTATAATATTGGATATGTAGGATGATTTGATTTCTTATTTTTTGGAATTAATTTGTTGAACGTGGTTGTTGGACATGTAATATGGTTTCATTTAATGTGTTGAACATGGTTCATTATTTATGTTGATATGATTTGATGGATATATCTAAAATATATATATATATATATATATATTAAATTTTAGTATGCGAAGTATGGGGCAGCGCGGGGCGGATTTGCCCCGCGCAGGACAGACATGGGGCACAACATACTGCCCCGCGGTGGGGCATAGGGCAGGGCATAGGCGCGGGGCAGGCATGGATATTTAGATACCCGTGCTGCTCTGCCCTTTGCCATTCCTAATTAGGAGTTGCAAATTGATCACTTTCTTTTTGTCTTTTGAGAGTGTGTAGAGATATTCTTATAGGTGTCTTGATCTTTAACTCCACTAGTTTATGAGTCACTTATTCAAATTTTTCATACACCTACCAAAGAGCCCATATTACAACAAAAAATAAATTTTTTATTGATTCATGAATTGATCAATTACTTTGTAGTGGAGAACTGAGACTATTGACAAGCATATGATAGTGTATTTGTTTGAATTGATTTTTAAGAACATTCTTTCTTTGATACACTTTGAGTGAAGATAGATACACTTACTTGAGAGGATATCTTTATGGCTGTGTATCGGCGATTTCCAGTTTCTTCGATCTCAAGGCGGCGCGTCGAACAGGGAGTGGACGGAGGAGCGCTTTCTGCGATCGAAGCTGCGACTGTGGTGTGAGGTGACGGTCGGCGGCGACGAGCGGAACTTCAGACGCGGCGCGGCGGAGTGAGATTCGAGCAGTGTGTGCGACTTCGACTGCTGGTGTTGGCGCACGGAGGCGGCTTCCAGGCGCGGTTGAGGTGGAATAACCGGCGGTTATGGCAGAATGGTAGTGTGGCCGGTGTCGATTTCTTCGATCGACGGTTGCAGAGCTGTAATCGGCGAAGAGCGGTCGACTGGAATGGGAACAGAGGTGTGGCGGTTGCTTGCGTGAATCGGACGGCTGTTGAGCGCGGCTGGAGGTCAGAGGTGTGGCGGACGATTTCTGGCAGTGGATTGAAGGAGATGGTGAGCAGTGGTGTGCGAGTCAGAGGGGCGGAGAAACTCCGAGGTGCCCCGAACAGAGGCGACTGTGTTGGTTTCTTAGTGGTGTACGATGGTGGTTTCTGGGAAGTGGTGTGGCCTTGATGAGGTTGTTGGCAATTTGTTGCAGAATGCAGAGTCGTTATGGCAGGAAGCCAATTTTGAATTGTGGGCCCCAACTTTCTTTTCTCGGTACTCCACTTCTTTTTATTTTACTCACATCATTGTATTTTACTTCATAAATTCCAATTTCCTGCAATATTTTACAAAAATACATTTTTCCAACTATTAAGCTCAAATTATTAAATTAGTGTAAATAATGCACGAAATCCTATCGAAATAAGCAAATTAAACACAGTATTTTCGAGCAATTTTCACACCAATCACCTAGCACCTAGGTTGCCTAGGCGCCACCTAATTTTTTTTTAAAAATAGATAAAAATACAAATTTAGGACCACCTAGAGCCGTCTAGGGCCGTCTAGTGGGAGCCTAGGGCCACCTAGTGGGAGCCTAGGAGGTGCCTAGGCTCGAAAATGCCTAGAATTATCGATTTTACAAAATCGCGGCAAGTGGCCATCTAGCGCCTAGGCGTCGCCTAGGCCAATTTCTGCATCACTGATTTTTTGTGATAGAAGGTTTAGGGAGGTTAATAAGGTTTACCTCACTGAGGGCCCTTAGCTCTCTATTTCTTTTCTTGTTGGATATCCTCATGACTAGGGTCAGGGCCCCAGTTCAATTTCGGCTCTGATCATGTTGACCTGCCCCCTTGCCGAAAAGGGGACATCTCCTCCATAGGGTCGTCCTCATCCTCCAGCTGAGCTATGTCGGCATTCTGCCTTTCTCTTCTCTGATGATTGGGGTCTTTTGACAAACTCGTCTAATTTTTGTTCCTAAAATAATTTCCATAATTGCTTGAAGAGATCACGACATCGGCTAATGTTATGGCTAAGACAATCGTGATAGGCACAAAAACTCTATCATTGGGGCGCTGAAGTATCAAGTGTATTGGCCTGGGTGGTTCTAGGAGGGCTTTGCCCTTGTTCGCGTTAAAGATGTACGCGGGGATCTGATTCAATTTCTTAACCAGATTGACATGTACCTTAGTGTTGAACTTTAGAAGGTGCCAATGAACTCCACAGCCATGACAGTTCCTTTGCTTTTGGGTGAGGCGTTCTTAGGCTTGTCCCCCCTTCCTTGGGCTCACCCAACCTTTGAGCCAATATTTTCTGGCAGTTGATGAGTTCGTTGTCGCATCTCTTGCACTTGGCATAGATTGAGGGGAGGTCTTTGGTTAGGCTATGGAACATGGAGGAGT
>JAPKLY010000257.1:60781-77559 GCA_026898435.1 Prunella vulgaris
AAATAATTTTTTTTATAACCTTTTTGTTCGAAAAAATATAATTGAAGAATTGTACAGTGAAAATTAATCAATTTTTAAGTTTTGAAAGAGGGGGTGAACTGATTTTTCTACAATTGGAGAATATATTTAAAATGTAATTTTATCTTTTAAAATTTATTTTCAAAATAAAGAATAAAAGTTGGATTAGTTTTGTATGCACCAGTTATACGGTGCAACTAGAGTTCATTTTTTAAAAGTTATACAAAATACTACTGAAAAGTTACACATGTTATTACTGAAAAATATATCTTTTATAGTGTAACTTTTCAATAATAATTTGTACAACTTTTTTATAATAAATTATATTAACTTTTTAAAAAATGAACATGAATTGCATCGTGTAACTAGTGGATAAGAAATTTACTCATAAAAGTTTGGTGGAGTCGGCTCACAAACGTCTTACATGCATTGGGGTGTGTGGCCCAAACGTTTGGCCGGTGGAAGGTTGTACTTGTATCAGATGAACACTAGTCGATAGTGGCAATTTTGATTGTACAGACTCCACAACCTGAAAACGTGGTGGTCCAGTATCGTCGTCGTCCTCTTCTCAACGTACGTACTCTCTCCCTCTCCCTCTTTAGTCTCTCTCTTTAGCAATTATATGCCATGGCTTATTCATCAATCGCCGCCGCCTGCTCCCGCCTTCCCTCCACCTCCCTTTGCCGGCCCCTTTTATCGTCACTGCCCCCAATCTTCAATTTCAAACCTAAGGTCAAATGAGAAATGACACACCACATTTAGTTCGATCAGATACCCTACTAAACTTGCTCGTTGCTCTTTTTTTTTCTTCTTCGCAGATTCTAAATCAACGCAGAAGATTTATATCGACTACTACTGTGATGGCATCCAAAGAATCGGCCGACAACAACCCAGGGCTCCACACTTCTCTCGATGAAGCTACCAAGGGCTACTTCTTGCAGCAAACTGTGAGCAACCGAATTCGGATTAATCTATTTTGTTTGTGTAAAAAAAAAAAAAATTCTAACTGGCAGTAGTATTATCTCTAATTCGCTTTTCTGGAGAATTCAAATGCGTGCATATATCTACATTCATATAGACAAGTGTAGTATTGAATGTATACGGTGAAATCAGTATTGGACTATTTAATGGGTTTTATAATCTGCTTCTGATAATCTGGAATTAATGTGTTTATATAGAACTTTTGTCTTATGAATCTTTGGCATTGCTTCAGATGATTCGAGTAAAGGACCCCAAAGTCAGTCTTGATTTCTACTCTCGGATATTGGGAATGTCGTAAGTGCTCTTGATTTCTCCAACAGAAAAGGGATCCCGCTACTCCTGTTTTGTTTTTTGCAGAATGATATGTACTTTATTATCAAACTATATACTAAGATATTAACTCCTTTTGCATCTTTCTTCTCTTCTTTAAACATGCTTATATAGTTTAAATAATCTTGTTTGTAATACTACAATCTCTTGTCAAGTGGTGATCAGGGTAATCACACTTCACATCATCTGTGCCTTGTAAAATATAATTCTAGAGTTTGTTTGATAATGCTCTTTTAGGTTTCTCAATTGCCTGCAATATCCAGTATGGTTTAGTTAGAGAACCAAGACCCACCCCTTTAATGCACTTAAAGGAAATTTATTCTCAATAAGGACAGGTGTAAATGAATATTCTTCTTGAGATTGGACTTGAGTCTGTTGTCGTGAATTTTTTGCTAAGTTCTTTGGAACTATGAAATTGTTATTGTCATTATGTAGGGACGTCTTATGCTTCATTTTCAGAGCAATAGGAGAAAAGTGAATGAGCAAAAAAATAAGTTTCAGAATTGCCTCTTACAATTTTCTTTAGAAAGTTGCCATGAACTTGCTGGTTTTTTTTTTTGACCAAGGACTGCAATTCTAATTATCTGTGTGAAATTCCATGGCCAAAATTTGCAAATAATAGTGAGAATAATAAGATGATGATCGTGAACACTAATGTAACTATTATGCACGGGATATTAGTCAGTTCCATAAGTGTTCTACATCAAAATAACTTTATTACTGTTTCTTTTAGCTTTGTATAAATATATTCTGGTGAACATTAATGACTACAATGATAAGCACATACGAGGTTGTTGCCCGCTGTTTATATTCTGACCAACCACAAACTATACAAAATCAGCAACTATATAGAGATAAAAATGCTAATTCATCCCAATACATAAGAAATTCTGGAAACATCCTGGTAAACAATGAATAGTAATGGTTTAAATTTCTCTAAAGCAAACATAATTTCTGTCTTTACAGCTAAAAGAAGGTACTGCTTATGCTCTGCAATCAGTATATTATATCCCCAAAATCACCTGTTCACTGCCTTTAACCATCAACCCTCATTATATCTGCATGACCTTGTATTATTATACTCTCTTCGTTCACAAATAAGTAGTGTTCTAGTTTTCTTTGTGGAATTAAGAAGTAGGGTGTAAGAACATATGTGCCTAAATTAAATGCTCTCACTCATCACATTTCCATGATTTAAGGATTCCATAACATCCTTCTTTCCCACATTTTTATGCATTCTCCTTCCATTTATCCATACTTTCTAAAATTGTATGGGGGTAAAACTGGGATAAAGTTTGCAAAAGTGCTAAAACATCATATAATTGTGAACAAGAATGTGATGCTAAAACACTACCTATTTGTGAACAGAGGGAATATTATATTAAATGATAAATATGAATTCTAATTGTATGTACGAGTGAAAAAGAGGTGGCTGAACTAGAAATTGGAAGGAATTAAAAATAAAATTATAAAACAAACAGAAATAGGGGAACTGAAACAAGAAAATTATTCTGGAAGTTACACTTTATACATGGTGGAAGGATAATATTCTTCCTTTGCTTATGAATCGTAGCATCTTCTTACCACCTAGGGACCTAGTACCATTTTTGGTCTCGTCCTCAATCAATATTATAATTGTATCCATCTTTTGCATGTTTTGAAACTTCACGCCTCTGCAACTAAATGATTGCTATTTTACTGCTAGCCCCCAACTTTTGGGATCATTGACTAACTCCAATTTTTTGATTACTTTCTTGCTACAGATTGCTTAAAAGACTGGATTTTGAAGAGCTAAAGTTTACCTTGTACTTTTTGGGATATGAGGTTAAAATCAAATATTGTACACTGAAGTTTATTCATTATGTTGGACTTTTTAAATATTCTGCTTTTGCTTGTTGGTGTATAAGCATACTGGATATGTGCATTTGGTATGTGTAGATGTTATTTCTTTCTAGACCCCCTAAATAATTTGTGCATGGGTGGCTCAGGACACATCATCAGCTCCCAGTGACCCTGTTGAACGCACAAGTTGGACTTTTGGCCAGAAAGCTGTACTTGAGCTCACTCAGTAAGAGCTCTCTTCCCTTTAAATACGCATTGTAAGAGAAACATAACAGTTCAAAAATCTCTCATGGCCTAACTATCATAGTTTGTCACAGTAACTGGGAGAGTGAACCTGATTTTAAAGGTTATCACAACGGGAACTCGGAACCTCGTGGTTTTGGTAAGTGAATAACATTTAACTACTATATATGTCTGTTTGACCCATTCAGATGACATCCTGCTGTTAAAATTTTCCTTGGAGTCTGCATATCTGTTGTGTTTACACCCCTAGATAACTTTGAACTGAATGCATGCATTAAAACTTTACACGCTTAGCTGTCCCTATTATTGACTTCACTTAAGGATATTTATTTAAATAAATTTTGCGCAAACATGGTAAATAGAATAAAGCATAGTACTTTCAGATACTTTTATATGAGTAAGAGGCTTGCAATTGTGAAATCTGTGTCTTGTTTCTCTATTTGATGGTGTTCAACATCATGAGTATTGAGACAATTTTGGGTTTGCTAAAAGACATGCATATTTTTTTACCTGTTTTCTGTTGCTAGCTAAGACGTGCACACAAGCAACACACCCATGAATGAATTTAATTGCATCTGACTTTGTTACGTTACGATAAAGTCCACATAACTCCTAAATGTTGTTGCTTTTTACTGTTATACGTACTGGAGATTACAGTCTATTGCATGAGACTGCTTCTACCACGAGATGTATTTGATCCTCTTCGTTTTTTTAATGGACGGATATGGTCTTGACAGCAGGGACATCTTGGTCCTTTATAATATTTGGAGCAGTAACATTTAGTGATCTGCTTGCAGGACACATAGGTATAACTGTGGATGATGTGAACAAGGCTTGCCAGAGATTTGAAAGTTTAGGAGTGGAATTTGTAAAGATGCCTGATGACGGTAACTATACCCTTTTTATTTTATGAGATAATTTTCTTATTCCTTCTAATATATAGATGTCTTGTTTCCCAGTTGCAAATTCGTCTCGTTTAACACTTCTCGATAACTAACTTTATTTTTTCTACTATGAATTCTGCATCCAAACCTCTTGTTAGTTCAAATACAAAAACAAATGTTTGTCAGCCATATCTGAGAAAACTGTAACAAGCTTTAGAATTGATTCTTTGATGTTAAGGGCTATGTATTATCTTAAAAAATTGAAGTGGATCTGCGCCAAGAGTTGGAATTTACTACTTCTCTAGAAATATTTCTCGAAGTTTAGTTTAAAAATAATCTTAAATTATATTCCTACTCATATTGCAGGAAAAGTTAAGGGCATAGCGTTCATCAAGGATCCTGATGGCTACTGGATTGAGATCTTTGACACTAACTCAGTAGCCAAAGGAACTGCTAAGGCAGCCGTTTGATCTTTTTGTTGTGTGGTTTGGATATTTTTTGTTTATCGAGTTTGCATTGAGAAGTAGATGAATGAATGTATTCTCTATCTCGTTCATCGACAAACTTCTTAGACTAGAAACTCATACTACATTTGTGAAATAATGTAACCGCTTTTATCTTGGTAATAAATGGATAGAATTTAAAGCTGTGTGAGACATGCTTTAATTTGGTGTTTCTGATGCATCTGTTTTGCCCTGTGCTTTATTCCTATGGTTTTACACATCAAAGGTTCAAACCTGTTTGCCATATATTCTTTTTCCTGCTAAATTCCAGCGACTTATCGATGACTTGACGGACGAGTCATATTATTTTGACTCTCCAACTTTTACCTTTCTCTTTTTTTTTTATCTGTAAATGTTAGTGGTTAGTAGTTAGAAGTTAGTACACCAAGTCTCCATACACTCATATCTCTAAACCAACATTATATTTCTCTCCTATTCGTTCCCAAAGGAAATAGAACTCGGGTCACTCACTCAAGTGAGGAGCCCAGTGCCAGGTGAGCTAACTCACCTGGTTACTCTCCAACTTTTATCAATTTGGTCCGAACACCATAATTCGTAGAAATTTGATTTTTTTTCAAAGCAATAAGCTAGTAACACATATATGGGGTAGGCTTGGCAGTGGGGTGGAGAATTTCCGAAAGAGATGAGGACGGGGATGGGAACTGAGCGGTTAATATAAGTATATTATACTATATATCTCATTTATATATATATATATATATATATATATATATAATCAATAAATCATTCATGTATATATAATATTATAATACATTAAATTTAATGTATTTTAAATTTTTATTCATTTAATTTTTTTATTTTGCTTGTTAAGTAGAAATTATTTAAAATTGAAATAAAAGTTTGTGGGGAACAAGAATTCCCTCCCGGTGCGGGTTTCCTAGTAGGGTGGGAATGGGGATAAATTTTTTCCCATGAAGTTCACGGGGATGGGAACGGAAAATTCTCGCGACTGCGTGGACGGGGATTGGCCCCTGCCTCCATTCCATCCCGTTGATAAGCCTAAACTTGGTGATATGAAAACTACAAAAAAAAAATCATTTAAAGAGAGATGTAAAAAAAAAAAAGGGGATTATTCTTGATAACTTAAGGATCATAACTAAAAAGATAAATGACTAAATCTAAACTCCAACAATGTTACAAGATTATTTTTGATATTTTCTCTATTAATTATATATGTATACGCCTTTTACATTTTAATTTAACTAATTTATTTAAATTAATATATATACATATATATTCTAATTTCATATATCTAATTATATTATTTTATACTCTTTTGATGTTGTAAATTATTTCTCCATTTACTTTATAAATTCAATTTAAATCCTATACTATGTATGACATTAGAATATATAAATCATTTTCAATATATTTCAATCGAAGAAATTTAGAAATTTAGAATTAAAAAAACAAGTGTATAAAATAATATAATTAAAAATTTGCAATATATTTAAATAATGTGAAATTAGAAGAAAAAATGTACATTTACAGTTTTATAAAACTATGATTTAATTAAATCGGATAACTGAAATATATGATTTCAATTAAAAAATAATATAAAGTAATATGACAAATTTAAGCGAAGAGTAAAATATAAAAAAATATAATTACAATTACAATTAAAAAAATTAAAAAAATTACAAGACTATTTTCGATACTTTCTCGTAACCTTCGGATCCTAGTATATTCTCCCTATCAAAAAATAACTATAACATTAAATTAATTTGTACATGATTCTATGATATATTAAATTAATTTAAGAAATGTAAACCTAGAATGTATCGAATACTTCTGAACCCTTGATTTTGGAGACTATGTTTGTAAGCATCAATCTGAAATTAAAATTAACATATAAAATTAATAATACATCAATATGTATAACATTAAATTGATATTTTAATTAATTAAAATATAACTTTACACGTCCAGATACAAGTAGATATGTAAAAGTTGTGGAAGATGATCGTGGTTAGCATAATTATCATCATGAGGGGGATCCTCCTCCATCAATGATTCAATTGGAGATATGTTTATCGTCTGAATCATTGCCACCGGCATTGAGTGCCTGTTCGGTGTAAATGAGTCCTCACGCAAGTGTACGTGTTCGTGATTAGCGTGGTAAGCTTGACCAAGTTTTAATATATCGAACCCAAAGGAGACGAGGATTTGAATGATAATTCGTTGTTTCGATTGGCTAGCTAACAAAGCAATAAAAGGCAAGGGTATCTATCGTCTACTAATTTGTCAAAAGAGCAAACTACCTATCACCTTGTGTTCGCAAAGTGAGCAAATGTGAGGGAATGTGCTAGTGTACTATCCTATGTTTCGTGAGTGAAGTATCACTTTATCATTCAATGAGATTGTGTATAATCAATGGACAAGCCTCTCTAACATGCAAAAAGGTTTCCCTAATACATATTAAAGTCTCTAATTGTTAATCTAATTCACTAAAGATAATTCTCACTATCTTAGGAATTTCATCAAACACTTGATATGCATTGGCCTTAATACAAGAGAATTTAGGAAATAAGCTCTACTTTCGCAAGAGACTAACTCCCTAATGGCCCTATTATCATCTACACATGCAAGCATTCATACAAACCTTCCAATTAGAGAATTGATCATACAACAATTCAAATCATTCAAAAGATCAACATATCACATCACTACTCCATAGGCATCATACACTAACACATAAAGAAATTAGCCCATGCCTAATTGAGTAAACTTAAGAACAATTATGCTAGGAACATTCATCATTAAGAAAGAAATGTAAAGAAATTTACCTATTACAATGACAATTGGAAAGATACAATTTACCTCTAAAATGCTAAATTGAAATCCGACATATGAAATTGAAATTCGATGGGTGAGAATGTAGCCTACAACCAGACGAGCATGCAGGAATAAACGGATCGACGATCACTACGGTAGATCAAAAGTTATCTAAGAATTTGTGGGAAGAACTATTAAGAAACCTCCGAGTAACTACCTCACTCTCTCTCTAATCTAAGAAATGTGTCTTGGATTATGACTTTTCTCCTTGAGAATCTGATCTTAAGAGTATTTATAGTGCCCACAATGCTTGGTCCAATATGCCCCTCATTAAACGCGCGAAAAGACGAAACTGCCCTTCGAAAATGGAACAACCGAGCCATCGCACGATCTCCAGCAGGTGGCCGCACGAACCAAGCTCGTGTGAGTGTTCGTGCGGCTCGTCGTCGCCCGAACCAGAAGTTTGGCCCACGAACGTGGCCCATGGTCGCACGAGTCTGGCCTGTGGTCGCTCGAACCCGGCTTCGACTTGTGCGATCGATCCTCGACTTCTCGTTTTCTTCATATCTTGAGTTCTAGAGCTCCGATTGACTCGATTCTTTTTTCATTGCGACCCTCTCTTCGAACTATTCGACATGGTATCACATTTGTCTTCATTGGATCAACTCACATTTTCTGAACTTTTACGAACTTGCTCGTCTCTTCCTCGTTTTGCTCGTTTTCACCTATAATCACAACTTTCTAGCCAAAAAGGGTTAATAGCACAATTTATACCATATTAGGGTCAAATATGATCATAAGAATATCAAAACCATATAGAAATGATTACAAAAACATGCAATTATGACCCTAATCACACCCCCAAACTAGATTGTTGCTCGACCTTGAGCAACGAATCGATAAGATAGGGGAATAATTGTATCGATGAAGCATCAAGCACAAGATCAAATGCCATAGAATCATAGCTCAATATCAAACAAGTCTAAAATGCAATTTCATCAAATCAACAATCAAAATCGAATCAATGAACAAATAGTCAAATCAACAAGTCATGATCCTCACATATAAGTGTATAGCTCATCTCTCAAGTGTTTGAGGTTCTCTCAATCTTCACACAATGATACAAATACTACCATAAGCTTGGCTCAAGTCTCAAATTCTCCACCACTTAGAATGACAAATCATTCACAAATCATTGAGGACTTTCATAAGGTTGTAATGTTGGCTCTTTGGTAGGGAAGGATAGATATGGATTAGAGTGACTAAGTATGATTAGTAAAGCATAGAAGGAATCAAATAATAATCATTCATATCTTCATGCAATTGTGCACATTCTTCATGCTCTTCAAAATCACACTTCAAGATCATTCTTCCCTTCTTTACAATTTTTAGCCATACTCACAACAAAGGTCAACTTGACCATATTTTCAACAAAAGTCAACTTTTTCTCATGCTTTGCTAGCACTTGCCTTTTTTTCAAAAATTTCAATTCATGCATAAAATTCTTCATATCTTCCACTTTAGGCCACCATGTTCTTCATCATATCACCAGTCTTCCTTCCTTCTTTTCACTCTACTAATCATAGGGACAAGAGAGTTCCAAAAAGAAAGGAAAATGGCTTAAAGTGAGGTTAGCCAAAGGAAAGGTCTAAAGGCACAAAATGGTGAGCAATGGATAATAATAACAAGGTAGGCTCATAGGGCCAAGTAGCTCAATGTAGATCAAAGATGGCCTCAAATCATATTATGTGAATTCAATGTCAAATGTAGTTTTAAACAAGACTAAAGCCAAGTTCTAGAGTAAAATGTACATGTGTGGACTCACATCAAGAAAAATGTCATCCGTTCGAGATTGAAACGGGCATAAATGGCTCAAAACCTCATGGTATAATGTGATCATGACTCATCTCATATCAAAATTGCTCATATCATCAAAATCTCAAGTATCATCAAATCCATAGCACAAAAGACAAGATAAGAATCAAGCCATAACTCTATTACATCCAACATGAAATTTCAACTCATCCACACAACCATAAACATATCTCATGCCACACTACTCAAAGCTTAGCAACAATTTGGCAAAAATAACAAGCAAAACAACCTAATCATAAGCATATGGTCAAAACATCATACAAGCACTCAAAATCATCATAAATATAGCATTGCGAAGAGAATGGCAAAACGATCACACCCCCCCAAACTTTTTTGGACCATAAGTCTAAAAAGTTTGGCAAAGAGGTGAAGACAATATCAAGCAATGCATACGAATTAAGCACAATCAATAAAAGCATCAACAATCCTAAGATCAAATCATCAATAATCCATCAATCATCTATCAAGTACCAAGAGGACACCCCCAAACTTGGCTAGGCCAAGTATTTCACAAAGAGAAAGGAAACAATACCTCACCCGTAGAGCAATGATATTATGAAAGCACTCCCTTGGACAATAAGCACCTACACAAACAAAACAAAATTAACTACACTATCAACACTAGAAACTACAAAATAAACCACAAGGATGGGTTGCCTCCCATCTAGCGCTTGGATTTAACGTCCCCTAGCCGGACGGCTCTTAAGCTCAAATCATGGTAACTCAACATCACATAGCCTCAAATAATTTGTTCCTTCTCGTGGCATGGAATTATGATAAAGTTTCAAACGATGACCATTAGCATAGAAGAGTTCCCCTTTATCATTCATCAATTCATACCATCCACTTGCAAAGCAATTTGAAATTGTAAAGGGGCCACTCCATTTCGACTTTAATTTCCCGGGAAACAACTTCAATCTTGAATTAAACAAAAGTACTTGATCGAGCACTTTGAATGACTTCTCTTTTATGTTTGCATCATGCCATTTCTTAGTCTTTTCCTTGAAAATCTTAGCATTTTCGTACGCCTCATCTCTAAATTCATCTAACTCTAACAATTGAAGATGCCTTTTCTCCCCACATGCTTTCTCATCAAAATTTAACTTCTTAATGGCCCAATAAGCTTTGTGTTCAAGCTCAACGGGCAAATGACAAGGCTTACCATATACAAGTTGGTAAGGAGAAAGGTTTAACGGAGTCTTGAAAGCCTTACGATAAGCCCACAATGCATCATCCAACTTAAGTGCCCAATCTTTCCTATTAGCGCTCACGGTCTTCTCTAAGATAAGCTTTATTTGGCGATTTGACACTTCCGCCAATCCATTAGTTTGGGGATGATAGGCCGTGGATATCTTATGCTTCACATCGTACTTTACTAATAGATTCCCCAACACTCTATTCACAAAGTGAGTACCCCCATCACTAATCAATGATCTCGGCACACCAAATCTAGCAAAAATATTCTTCCGTAAGAACTCCATCACCACTCTTGCATCATTGAATTTCGTGGGAATTGCTTCCACCCACTTCGAAACATAATTAACCACCAAAAGAATATACAAATAACCATGAGACGATGGGAAAGGTCCCATAAAGTCAATGCCCCATACATCAAAAACCTCCACCTCTTGAAAGATATTCAAGGGCATCTCATCTCGCTTTGACAACCCCCCAACTCTTTGGCATCGATCACATCGGGCAACAAACATATGACAATCCTTGAAAACCGAAGGCCAATAAAAACCACATTGAAATACCTTTTGAGCCGTCTTAATGGACCCAAAATGTCCTCCGCAAGGCAAAGAATGGCAATGTGTAAGCACACTATCAATTTCTTCATCCGGGATACATCTCCTAATCATGGAATCGGCACAACGACGATACAAATATGGATCATCCCAAATATAACGACGTACCTCTTTGTAAAACCGTTTCCTTGCATTTGAATTCATTCCATAAGGAGTTGCCCCACTTGCTAAGAAGTTAGCAAAATCGGCATACCATGGAGCCTCATCTTCCATCTTCTAAAGTCTCTCCTCTTCAATACTAAAGATATGCTCATCGGGAAAACTCTCAAGTATCTCTTCTTTTTCTTCCAACGCTTCATCTCCCCTCACTAGTCTTGACAAATGGTCGGCAATCACATTTTTGCTTCCCTTTTTATCCCTAATCTCCAAATCGAATTCTTGTAGAAGTAGCACCCACCTAATCAACCTAGGTTTAGAATCCTTCTTCTTCATCAAAAACTTGATAGCCGAATGGTCCGTATACACAATGGTTCTCATCCCCACAAGATATGGACAAAACTTCTCCACGGCATATACAATGGCCAAAAGCTCCCTCTCGGTAGTGGTGTAATTTAATTGAGTAGCTGAAAAAGTCTTTGAAGCGTAGTAGATTGCATGAAATCTTCTTTCTCTTAATTGCCCTAGCACCACTCCCATGGCATAGTCACTCGAATCACACATAAGTACGAAAGGTTCTTCCCAATTTGGAGTGATCAAGATCGGTGCACTCACCAAGGCTTCTTTCAACAACCTAAAAGAATTCAAACAAACATCATCAAACTTAAAAGGAACATCTTTCTCCAATAATCGAGATAATGGTTTAGACAATTTAGAAAATTCTTAATAAATCTCCTATAGAATCCGGCATGTCCCAAGAAAGATCTTACTCCCTTCTCATTTATAGGTGGAGGCAACTTCTCAATAGCTACTACCTTGGCGCGATCCACTTGTAGCCCATTAGAGGAGATGTGATGTCCAAGAACAACACCTTCACTTACCATAAAATGGCATTTCTCCCAATTGAGCACCAAATTTGCTTCTTCACATCTAATTAGTACCTTCTCAAGATTAGACAAGCAATCATCATAAGTATTTCCAAAAACGCTGAAATCGTCCATAAACACTTCCATAATATGCTCAATTAACCCATGGAATATCGACATCATTAACCTTTGAAATGTAGCCGGAGCATTGCATAGCCCAAAAGGCATGCGTCTCCAAGCATACGTTCCATATGTACATGTGAAAGTAGTCTTCTCTTGGTCTTCCGGTGCAATCATGATTTGATTGTAACCGGAATAACCATCGAGGAAACAATAGTATCGATATCCACATAATCTATCCAACATTTGGTCCATAAATGGCAAAGGAAAGTGATCCTTACAAGTAGCCTTGTTCAATTCCCAATAATCAACACAAACACGCCACCCCGTGGCCACCCTTGTAGCAATTACTTCATTATTCTCAGTTTTTATGATAGTCATTCCGCCTTTCTTAGATACTACATGTAAGGGTGACACCCAAGGGCTATCACTAATTGGGAAGATCATATTCGCTCCAAGCAATTTTAACACTTCTTTCTTAATGACTTCTTGTATTATAGGATTCACTCTTCTTTGTGGTTGAACTAATGGCTTAGCATTTTCATCTAGGCGTATTCTATGCATGCATAAAGAAGGATTTACACCCTTAAGATCATCCACCGTCCAACCTATAGCCAATTTATGTTTCCTAAGCATAGCAAGCAATTTTTCAAGTTCATCACCTTGAAGAGAAGAAGATACGATTACCGGATTCCTCTCGTTTTCATCAAGATATGCGTACTTGAGGTGATCGGGCAATGGCTTTAATGCAGTCCTAGCTTCCTCTTCCTTCTCCTTGCTTGCTATTTCACCCTCCTTGATTTCCAAGAGCATCTCATTTGCTTGAGTGTTCATTACTCCTTCATGTTCATTACCTACATCATCAACAACAAAACAATCACTTTCTTTATCTTCATGAAAGTTAGGAATCTCATAATTAGAAGTAAAGAAGGGAATTTCAGCATTTTCAAAAGCTTCTTGTATACAAAGCTCTACAACATCAATAGAATTGCAAGAGGAATTCTCCTTTGGATGCTTCATAGCATCTTGGATAGAAAAGTGAAGTTCATCCCCTCCAAGCTTCAAAGTTAGCTCTCCATTATAAACATCAATAACTGCTCGAGCGGTAGCCAAGAAAGGTCTTCCTAGAATAAGAGGAATATCTTTATCTTCTTCCATATCAAGAACATAGAAGTCCGCGGGGAATGTGAAATCTTTAATTCTCACGAGTACATCCTCTATAAAGCCATTAGGAATGGTGGTTGATCCATCCGCCAATTGAAGAGTAGTAGATGTTCCTTTCAAGTGACCTTGATTTAAGCTTTTGAAGATAGAGAGTGGAATCAAATTTATACTTGCTCCTAAGTCACATAGGGCTTTGTGAACTACTCCATTTCCCATGTCACAAATAATTGTGAAGCATCCCGGATCTTTCTCTTTTTGAGGTAGCTTTCTTGTCAAAGCATTACTACTCTCCTTAGTCAATTTTACCATTTCCACCCCCTCTACTCTTCTTCTCTTGGCTAAAAGATCTTTCATAAACTTTGCATAGCTTGACATTTGTTCCAAGGCTTCATAAAAAGGAATATTTATATAGAGCTTTTTGAAAACCTCAAGGAACTTGTTGAACTTGTCATCGAGCTTCTTCTTGGCAAACCTTTGGGGATATGGAATGGGCACTACCGTCTTTGGCACCCCCCATTCATCAACTTCTACTTTATTCTTTTTTTCTTTCTCTTCTCTAACTCTCTTCCACTTAGGAACATATGCTTCCTCTTTTTCACTTCCACCCTTTTCTTCTTCTTCCACTAACCCTTCTTCCACCTTTCTTTCCTCTTCTTTTTCACCTATTGGAATAGAGTATTCCATATCAATTCCCTCATCCATATCATCAATCTTCTCCTTTTCTACCCCATTTTCTTCATCTTCACAACAATTAGGAGCACTAGGTCCTTCATATCTCTTTCCACTTCTTAACTCAATAGCATTACACCCTTCTCTCAATTGAGCTTCAATCAAATAGGACTTGCATTCCCGAGCCCTTCGTCCATATTTTCTTGATATTTCCTCCACTTTCACCTCCAAGCTCTTTATCTTAGCTCCTTGATCTCGACAAATTGCATCAAACTTTTGATTTGTTGCCTCTATATGCCGATATCCTTCACTTCTTATGTTGTCCAGCTTTTCGAGTATAAGATGGAGTGTTTCATCAATATATGTAGAATTTCCTTGATGGTAGGATGTTTAAGGCATGAAGTTGATTGATGGATGATGGGGTTGGTAAGTTCTTTCATTTTGGTGGGTGTAAGGATGGTAAGAATATGATGTAGAAGGTTGATTATTTGGTGGATGGTAGGAAGAGTAGTTGTATCGATCCATTTTTTTTTCACAAAATCCTGCAAGAATTTCCAAGTATCAAATTCTCACAATAGTAACCAATCAAAAAGAAAAGAAACAACAAAAAAAAAAACAATCAAACAAGCCGTCTCCCCGGCAACGGCGCCAAAAACTTGTTCGGTGTAAATGAGTCCTCACGCAAGTGTACGTGTTCGTGATTAGCGTGGTAAGCTTGACCAAGTTTTAATATATCGAACCCAAAGGAGACGAGGATTTGAATGATAATTCGCTGTTTCGATTGGCTAGCTAACAAAGCAATAAAAGGCAAGGGTATCTATCGTCTACTAATTTGTCAAAAGAGCAAACTACCTATCACCTTGTGTTCGCAAAGTGAGCAAATGTGAGGGAATGTGCTAGTGTACTATCCTATGTTTCGTGAGTGAAGTATCACTTTATCATTCAATGAGATTGTGTATAATCAATGGACAAGCCTCTCTAACATGCAAAAAGGTTTCCCTAATACATATTAAAGTCTCTAATTGTTAATCTAATTCACTAAAGATAATTCTCACTATCTCTGGAATTTCATCAAACACTTGATATGCATTGGCCTTAATACAAGAGAATTTAGGAAATAAGCTCTACTTTCACAAGAGACTAACTCCCTAATGGCCCTATTATCATCTACACATGTAAGCATTCATACAAACCTTCCAATTAGAGAATTGATCATACAACAATTCAAATCATTCAAAAGATCAACATATCACATCACTACTCCATAGGCATCATACACTAACACATAAAGAAATTAGCCTATGGCTAATTGAGTAAACTTAAGAACAATTATGCTAGGAACATTCATCATTAAGAAAGAAATGTAAATAAATTTACCTATTACAATGACAATTGGAAAGATACAATTTACCTCTAAAATGCTAAATTGAAATCCGACAAATGAAATTGAAATTCGATCGGTGAGAATGTAGCCTACAACCAGACGAGCATGCAGGAATAAACGGATCGACGAACACTACGGTAGATCAAAAGTTATCTAAGAATTTGTGAGAAGAACTATTAAGAAACCTCCTAGTAACTACCTCACTCTCTCTCTAATCTAAGAAATGTGTCTTGGATTATAACTTGGCTCTATGAGAATCTGATCTTAAGAGTATTTATAGTGCCCACAATGCTTGGTCCAATATGCCCCTCATTAAACGCGCGAAAAGACAAAACTGCCCTTCGAAAATGGAACAACCGAGCCATCGCACGATCTCTAGCAGGTGACCGCACGAACCAAGCTCGTGTGAGTGTTAGTGCGGCTCGTCGTCGCCCGAACTAGAAGTTCGGCGCACGAACGTGGCCCATGGTCGCACGAGTCTGGCCTGTGGTCACTCGAACCCGGCTTCGACTTGTGCGATCGATCCTTGACTTCTCGTTTTCTTCATATCTTGAGTTCTAGAGCTCCGATTGACTCGATTCTTTTTTCATTGCGACCCTCTCTTCGAACTCTTCGACATGGTATCACATTTATCTTCGTTGGATCAACTCACATTTTCTGAACTTTTACGAACTTGCTCGTCTCTTCCTCGTTTTGCTCATTTTCACCTATAATCACAACTTTCTAGCCAAAAAGGGTTAATAGCACAATTTATACCATATTAGGGTCAAATATGATCATAAGAATATCAAAACCATATAGAAATGATTACAAAAACATGCAATTATGATCCTAATCAGTGCCCAGTTTGTTCACCACTTGATTATTCGTTTGGTGTTTTCAAAGAGGATCAATCTCATAAACGACTCAAAAAATCACATCGCCCCCTAGAACTCAGTTTAGATCTGGACATATGTCACAATAATTACAACGATTATAACAATTACACAAAATAAACATATATAACCAAAATGTAACAATTATAGTAATATATTAAAAAGATAAATACAAAATACCTAAAATATATAGCAATACATTAAAAACTAACAAACATACTCAACATATAATATAGCTAAAAACTACTCAATCCTATTAATCTGGGTCTGAATTATATCCTTCTTCTTCTTCTTCTTCTTCTTCTTCTTCTTCTTCTTCTTCTT
>JAPKLY010000257.1:77569-104203 GCA_026898435.1 Prunella vulgaris
CTTCTTCTTCTTCTTCTTCTTCTTCTTCTTCTTCTTCTTCTTCTTCTTCAATTAGTGTTATCTTATCCAAAATCAGCATTCCCCTCTATAAATATGTTATCTTGAGACTTATGCACACATTTAGCAAAGGAAACCCAAGAAAGGAACAAGAAAAATTCTCCCTCTCCCTCCTTGCAAAAACTATCGGCCATTTCTATTCTAAAGGAGAAGAAATTTTTCTTCTCCCATTTCAAACCATAGGAGGCCTTCATTCTCAAGTTTCTAGCGTCCATAGGTGTTGGATTGAAGTTTTGAAGCAATCTCCAAACAAAAAATAAGCTCTCCATCTCAATCTTGAATTCCTCTCAATCTTTCCTCTCAATCTTTCCCTCAATCTTTCCCTAACTTACTCTATTGTCTTGTTTTAGACTTTTAGCTCAAAACCAAAGTATTCCTCCAAGGAGTGCTCCAATATTCCTACAAGCTTAAAGGTCAAGGGATAAATAAAGCTTTTATTATTAACAAGATAAAGGCTCCAAAGGTTGTGAAACCCCAACTCAAAACATTTAGTTTTCTTGCATGTATATGTGAGCTATTTGTGTTTATTGTTCCATATATTTAGATACCATGAAACCTTAGGGCTTTGTTACTTTTAAATGTTCAAATTCATGATAAATGGAGTCTTGAATGATGTTTTTGAAGGTGTTAAAATGTTGATTGCATGGTAGTTATGAAATAGAAAATTTAAGTGAAAGCATGCACACAAACCACACACTCTATGCACTGACCTCGAATTTCTTACAGAATTCGTGTTGGAATTTTAGCTCCTCGAAGAGAGCTTCGATTCGATATATTACTCGCCCAATTCCGATTGAGAAATTGAATTTTTAAGTTTGTTAATGAGAAATGAAGGGAAAGGCTAAAAGCCTTGTCCCACATTGGAAAATTGTTGTTGAGAATGAGAAAGAAGGGAAATAAGAAATGAATGGAAAGGCTAAGAGCATTGTCCCACATTGGAAAATTGTTAAGTGGGTATATAAGGAGAAACCCATCCTTAGCTTGCAAGAAAATAATGGGGTTATGCTCCTCCACACTTTACGCGTGCGCGCAGGGGGGGTGCAAATCACGGCCAAATTTGGCCTAAAAACCTCGAACTTGTGTGCGGGAGCGTCCTGCGGACACGAATGTCGCAACGATTTGGTGGCGGCCTGACAAACTATAGTTACAACACGTTTTGAAACTTAAAAAACCTGTTTTAATGCAATTAATTCTGACGTTTTTCGGTTTCGATCATTTTTTGAGTACTATAAATAGTATTCTTATGTGTTGCAAGAAACACAAGAATAACAAAATATACAATATTTGAGTGGAAAAATATCCAAATACTTTCCGGCAACCTGCCACTTACTTTTGTCCTAATATTCCGCTAAATTTTCGTTCTTACTCCGGTGATTTACGAACAATATCTCGGTTCGTTTTAAGCAAGATATTGTGCTATATCGTTGTTTTTTATCGTTGTATCCTGTGAAACAAGTGTCCCAAATATTCACTAAGCACCTAGAGTGAGGGACATATTTTGTTTTAAGGAAATCGTGTTCCTCACGAGCCTCGATTTTCCTTTTATTTTTATTATTATTTTCAGCCATCATGCACTATATTCCTACAATTCAGACCTCATGTTTTATAAATATTTGGATAATCTTTATATTTTTAGAAACTAGATCTAGTTATTTTTCATTTGAATCTAGTTTGAGCATTTTTGAAGCTTTCGTTAATAAGTAATCAATTTTATAAGAAAGTGTGACAAAATGCTACTTGTTTTAAGATTATGGATATTCTGGGAGTAATCGTTTCCCAAAATAATTTTTTAAAAATTATGATAAAATCTAAATAAATTTTTGTGCATATATGATTTATTTCATAATTTTTAGAAGTGTATATATACTTTTACCAAAATTATTTTGAAAGTTGCACAGTTTCTGGACTTTCTGGAACAATCTGCCATGTTTTGAAAATTAGGCTAGAACTCTTATATTCGTAAACCAAATGACATTAAATGTATTTTATATGTAAATTAGACTTGATAAGGTAGCTACTGTAAAATTTTCATAATTTTTAGATGAGTTTTGATATTTTTATAAAATGCTCCAAGTTCGTATAAGTTTAGACCAAAATGCAAACTGCCTACTTGAATATTGTTGTTCAAGTGTTACTTTCTTATAAGAAGTCAAGTAAATGTTTTCCATGATAAAATTAGTCTAAATTATATGTTTAGTGAAGGCTATTTGTTGATAAATGCTATGTGAATGCATGAGTTACGTGAATGACATGATGGTTAGTGTTAATTTTAGAATAAGGACTACATGTTTCTTGTTTGCCTTAAGAGATCCCTAAATATTGAATTCTTTGAATTTCTGCGAAAAATTGACTCGACCATAACTTTTGTAAAATACAAAATTAAATACTAGGTGAACTTAGGGATCTCCATGATTTATTTCATATTTTTTGCTCTAACCTCAATATTTTTACAAAAATTATTTTGTTAAGGTCGCACTATTGGAATTTTTTTGGAAGCCTAAGAAAATCATTGTCCTCTTTCTGAAAAAGATCAAAAACCTAAAATCTTCATTTACAAAAGGAATTGCCGCAAATTTTGGGTGTTATACACCTAATTATGACCCCATTATATAAATTTTGTGATTTTTGGTTGTATTAAAATGTGTTTAGAAAATATTTAAGAATAGAGAAAAAAAAGTATTTCTTTTCAAATGGTTTCTTGCTAAAATAGACCATATTTGATGAGGATGATATGATGATTTGGAGTTCTTAAATGCTAAGTATGAAATTTTGTTTGCATGGTTTTGAACTCATTATTTTATGACAACATGTTTATCATTTAAACATTTAGGACACTAGTTATTGCAAGTTTAAAACCTTACTGAATTGCATGCTATATGTTCTTTTTATTCAAAACTTAGGACATTAAAATACTACGTGTTCTTCTATTTTAAGATGTTATGTGCTATATACTTCTCTAGTTTAGAATATTATATTTTCTTGCATAAGTGTAGAATATCATGTTTTCTTGCTAAGTTTAGAGCGTCAAGTTCTTTTGCTATGTCTAGGACATCATGTTTTCTTGCTAACTTTAAGATGTTATATTCTCTTACTTGAATTTATGACTATATATTTTCTGACGTGATAAGAATAAAGAGAATAAGACTTTAAGTGCTCAAAAGTCCCCTTTCGGACAAACGTGTATAAACTCTAAAAGAATTTCTAAGACATCAATAACTGAAATGCAACGAATGGTGCTAGTTCAAAGTGCAAGAATGGGGACGATGATTTCTGGGTGAAAAGAACGGTGATTGTTTTTACAAAAGAAAATTTTTAAGGTGGGTGACGTTTACTATATTGCCTTGAATACTATATGGACTCTTGGTGTATGCGAATGAAAATGTTTTGACCTTCGGGTCCGGTTACGAGGTTATTACCCAAATGCCTATGGGCAAAGTATCTCAAATGATATGTAGTAGTCTGACTTGTGTAGCTAGGCGCCACGGTGAAGAGTACCTATGGGCTGTACGATAACATATATCTCAAATGATATGTAATGGTCTGACTTGTGTAGCTAGGCGTCATGGTGAAGAGTGCCTACGGGCTGTTCGATAACAGGTATCTCAAATGATATGTAATGGTCTAGCTTATGTAGCTAGGTGCCATGGTGATGTGTGCCTACGAGCTGTACGATGGATGATGAGCCTTTGTGGCTATGAAATATATATTTATAAAATGATGTGTTTGCATACTGCCTATCTGTATATTAGCGTACATGTTGCCCACACTGAGAATTCAAATCTCACCCCCTATTTTTAAATCTTTTTCAAGATATGACAAGGTAGAGTTCGTGCCAATGGAAGAGTGATACGATTTCCTATATTGGTATTTTTTTATGCATTAAAAGAAAATGAGTAAAGGAGGATAACTCTTATTATGACTTTATAAATATGCCAAAGTGAGGAACAGTTACAAAATTCCTCGATGATTATAATATATGATTGTTATTTTATTGTCTATTTTGCGCCAAACTTTTTATAAAAATCCTTGCATATCAAATCATCAAAATTATCTTTGTGTCTTACAAAAAAAAATTATCTTTCCGCTATCTACGAGAAGTATTCTTTTAATGACGAACATATATGTGCTTTCGTTGTCCATTTTATGTTACTAATAGTGTTTTAAACAAAAAAAATTCTATGGATTTTTGGTCACTTAGTGACGATTCGGGTTTGTAGAATGTCGAAATCGCATTTTGAATAACTGGGGCGTTACAGGTGGTATCAGATTGTGGTTAAAATTTTTGGCCAAAATTTTCATTTCTTTCAATTTTGCTTCAAGATTGAGAATTAGACATAATTTTTTCAAATAAAAACTAGTAGAGATATTCGCATGAGATGTTTAATAGATCGATGGAAATGTATCCTCTCCTATTGTCGAACACCCCAATGTATGATACCTTGTTTTGAAAGTGTTTTTAAATATTTTACAAATGGTTGAGTTTTATTATATGTATATCCCACTAGAACATTGAACCCTTACCCTTTCCCATATATAATACGATAAACATATTTTCTTCTTTTACCTTTGTAGACCTAAACCTCTAGCTATGGATTCCTAAGGATTCATTGTACTTTAGGTCTTCTTATCTTAAAATAATATTTTGTAAAGGCGGTTTTCATTTCGAATATATTTTAATACATATATTAAGCACCTCTTGCGTATTATGTATTCTATCAGTTACTTTTATCTGGTTGAATGTTTGATCCATATGTGTGGTTTCTGACTATTATAGTTGAGCCAATCATCGACCTTTTACTTTAGTAACGAGAGTTCACCATTGTTGTCCTATTGTATGTTTGGTGTCATATAATATGTTGTCATGATTAGGGTCATAATTGCATCTTTTTGCATCTATTTCTCTATGGTTTTGATGTTCTTATATTCATATTTGACCCTAATTTGGTATAAATTGTGCTATTAACCATTTTGTGGCAAGAAAATGTGTTTTGTAGTGAAAACGAGCAAAAACTGGCAAAAGACGAGCAAGTTCGTAAAAGTTCAGAAAATGTTAGTTGATCCAATGGAGGCAAACGATAGACCATGTCGAAGAGTTTGAAGAGAGGGTCGCAACGCAAAAAGAATCGAGTCAATCGGAGCTCTAGAACTCAAGATACGCAGAAAATAAGAAGTCGAGGATCGACCGAACGGGATCGTGCGACCACCAGCACGGGATCGTGCGAAAGCTCTCTGGTTCGGGCGACAAGCCACCACACGAGCACAATAAGGTGCTCACACGATCCCAGTTCGTGCGGCGACTGTGCACACTCGTGTGATGCCCGGATTTCACATTTTCGAAGGGCTGTTTCGTCTTTTCGCGCGTTTAATGAAGGGCATTTTTGACCAAGCATTGTGGGCACTATAAATACCTCAAGGATCAGATTTCCAAGGATTATCATCTTCATTAGTTAGATCATTAGGTAGTTTTAGAGAGAGAGATTAGAGGTTATTAGTGGGTTCTTAGTTAGATTCAATCTTCTTTCGTCCATAACTTTTGATCTGTCATTCGGAATTTCGATCCATTTGTTCCTATGTTCTTCTCTCGATTCAAGCTACATTTCTACGGTTCAATTTCTCATTCTGCATTCCGGATTAAGAGATAGTTTTTCAAGGTTTGATGCTTGTATTTCAATTCTTCAACAATTGGTAAGATTTCTTGTATTTCATTTCATATTAGTGTTAATCATGTTTGTCTATGTCATAATTGTTGATTTACATTTCCAATTAGCCATGGGCTAATCTTTTGTTGCATGGTTGTATGAATATTATGGTGAATTTAGTCTCTTGTTAATCCTATGCATGAATTAGTGATCTTGTTGAATTAGTTCTCTTATTAATGACTTGTATGAATGTTTGGTATGTTTAATTGGAATGTATGGCTTATATGGTTAGCTATGAAATAAGAATTGAGCTATAAGAACCTTATGCATACCAAGTGTTTGATATATTGCTTGTATGACCAATGAGAATTGCATATTAGCATAAGACCTCTTAATTGGAGTGTTAGGAGTTGTAGAGAGATCTAGACACCTAATAGAGCCTTAGCTTGTGTTGTAGAGAGATCTAGACACTAGTTGGCTTGACTAAGACACCAAGAGACCTTTTGCATGCTAGGATGGATAGGATTCTAGAGGAACCATAGTAGGATTACTTCCATGTACACTTCACACTTGCTCACTTCTTTGAGGTGATAGTTAGGATTTACTATTCTTGCTTGATTAGTAGATAGAAACCTTGATCTTTTCTTGCTTTCCTAGCTATTAGCCTCTTGTAGACATTCAATGCTTGCTTGATATCACATCGTTTCTCTGTGTTCGATATTTAACTTGGTTAACTTGCCACGACAACAACGACCACGTTCACTTGCGTGGAAATCATCACGATTTTGGCAAACATGTCACATTAATTGAATTATGGTTACTTTTATCCAGTCATATGTTTGATGGACTACGTGTAATCCCAATTACTATAGTCGATCCAGTCGTCGGTCGTTGATTAGCTACTAGCGGAGCTCACCACTGTAGTCCTATTGTATGATTGGTTTACATATTATGATATCACAATAATTGGATTTTGATTTTGTTTTCATACCTATATAAGTAACATATTTTCAGTTCTCTGCCAGTTTGCACCTAGTTGTTTGTTTAGAACAATAGTCTTCTACTCCTTGGATTTAAGAATTTGAGGTAGTTTGGGATAGAAGGAATAGACGAAGAAAATTCAAATTTAAGTGCTACATCTATGTGTTCAGTATGGATCAAGGTTAGTATAGAAGTAAGAATGAATTTAATGGAGTCGAACTTGACCTTCTTAACGGGATGATTTTGGTATAATCTTGGGAATATATTTACTATCAAAGCATAAGGTGACGCGTAGAGTAAGAAATAAATATTGGGATGGAATACAAGGCCTTATAGAAGTGAGGATGGTTGATTTACAGTCTTGACTTTGACTTTAGAACTTGGATAGTTGACTAAGGGCAAGGTGTTAACTAGGCAGGAAACTCTTTTCCAAGATATATAAAGATCGCCATTTTGATCTCCATAGAACTTACAGTCTGGATAGGATGTATGAATCCCCTCCATCATCGAAGGTGTAAGGATCACATAGGAAAGAAAGTATCAAGGACATTTACTCATTATCATATGAAGACATCACTAAATCCAACGATGATCGCGTAAAGACAACCCTAACCTTTTCCTAAGAATTGATCAACGATTACTTTGGACTAATAGGTAGAGTCTAGCAAATAAGCTAGTGCTAAAATAAAAGTTGTTAGATGGGAAATTCATTTGGGTTAATACATCACAGGGAAGGTGTCTAGTCCTGCTCATAAGAAAAGATCTATCCTTTAAACTAAGTTATGAATTTACACTAAGAAGGATCAACAAACCATCACGAATAAGTATCTACTACCAAGTATTTAGTGCTTGCTCGACCAGTTTAGGAATCCTTCTAAGCCCAACCAAAGGACGAAAGGAGTAACATCTTAGAGACAACATTCATATTTCTTTAAGGGTGATGTAAGCTTGCAAATAGTATCCTTGGGATGACAAACTTACCAGTAATCTTTAGAATTTTATCAATTGAGTATTTCATCAATGCTTAGCGAGCTTGCTATCATACTAAAGTACAAAAAGGATGAAGAGCAACATGAAGGATGGATATTCTAGGCCTATTTGAAAATAAGAATGACGAGAGAAGTTATAGGCAAGAACATGGGTGCAAAGTATTACAAATCAGAGAATATTTTGTGGCTTATAGTACGATTACCTAGTGGGTCAGATGTAATTAAGTTTTGATGGGAACATAAGAGTTTATACGAGCTATTAATGAGATATGAGGTACTTGGCTTAGTGAACAAAGAAAACCATTTTTCATTGAAGAAGTCTTAGGTGAAGTTTGAGGGTGAATTCCAAGTTCGGCGAATAGGAAGTAGATTTGGATGGTAAAAACAAAACGACCCTCACTTACTTAGGATAGAAGACAGATTGGGAATTGTACACTATAAGAAGAGGTGTAGGAATAAGATAGGAGCTCGATTACCTTCATTTGGAGATATCTAAGTGTTTTTAGATTCAATGTGATAGATGTGAATAGATGAAGAATGAACTTTGGCTATGATGAATGGGTGTAGTGTCTTATGGAATAGATTGACTGACTAAGGATCGAACCACCACATAAGGTTTGAGGCAATAGGTGGACTATAAGGCCAAACTTTTATTTTGTTACTCTCACCTTGAGATAAGAATTTTATTTGAGGAAATAAGTACAATACATATTGAGGATCCTAGTATTGTCATGAGAAAAGAGATGTTAGAAAAGATTAGGAGGTTTTGAAGAAAGAAATAGAGATTATCGGTTAAGATTTTAACAAAGGAAGACATGGTGAATGAGATGACAAGTTTTAATGGTGTATGAGTAAATTAAGATTTGATTAATAGGAGTAATGTAGGAGTGCAATACTTTAAGGAAAAAGGTTGAAGAAGTAAGGATTTATTAAATTTTCTTGAGGAGATAAATCCTACGTGGAGTACCGAATGTCTAAGAAGGACAAGTCAAATTTCGAGGACAAATTTATGTTAAGGAAGGTAAGATGTAATACCCCGAACCAAATTAGGTTTTTTCTAATATTAATAAATGTTAGGTTATATGTATATATATATTTTAACTTATTGATCTTTTATATCTTTAAGGACATTATGTTTTTAAAAGGATGATTTCTACTCAACGGTTGGTCCAAAATCGGAACCGAGAGCACTCCTAGCACCGTAATTGCAAATTGAATTTAAATAAATTAATGGAATAAGTAAAATAAGGTTCTAAATAGACTTTTAAAGGCTTTTAAGTTTAAAAGAATTATAAAATAGAAATTTAGACGTTTGTCGCCAAATTCGAACTGAAAACCCTAAATTTTAAAAATCTTCGATCCGTCAAGTAATTACAATTCCTAATCAAGGATTAATTAATAAAATAAGTTAAATACAAGTTTTAATTAATAAATTCAAGATATAAAAATTTTGGATGACAAAACGAGTAAAATATTAACTTTCAGAGCCCAAAACGCGGGCGAAAAATATCAGATTTCAACACCAAAAGCTATATCGCATCCCAAAATACAGTTAGAACTCAAATACCACCCCTAAAACCCCTACATGGCGAAAATTCTGCTGAGATTTAAAGGAATTGGAGTCAATATGTCATTCCTTAAATAAAGGAAACATGTTCACTTTCTTTTCCAGTTTTTCAACCAAGATACACCAAATCATGACTCCATACTCCTCTCCTACACTCCAAATTCAGCCAAAACCAATATTTCCCTCTATATATATGTTATCTTGAGACTTATGAACACATTTAGGGTCCATTTGGTAGGTCTCATGAGAAAAGGGGCCAAGATAGAGATTGTGATATGTTTTAAGAATGAAATGTGTTTGTTGGAATTTGGTAGATTAGAATACAAATCATCCTATAACAATTCCATTGTTTGGTAGAGTAACTCAATTTCTTAAAAAATAGAAAATTTTCCTTTGTATCCTGTAGAAGTGCAGAACTTAATTTCATAGAATGAAATCTGCAAAACTCAAAATTCGTTCATAGAATTGAAATCTTCAAGAGTAGAGGACTTCACGAATAAAAAATCCATCTATAAAAATTTCAAATTGACAAAATTTACAAACAAAATTAAACCCTAAACCATTCAAAATCAAATCCTTCAAAAATTATTGAACCATTCAAAACCATCGATCTGCAGATTAACCCATTCAAACCATCGAATCTGGGAATTTTGAAAAAATTTCATCTTCTTACCTTCGATGGCCGTACTGATGAAGGAGATTATTGACCTTACCTTTCGATGTAATAAACGAAGACAAATGAGACGAAGGATGAACAAAGACGCAATGAATTAATTTACAAAATAATTTTAAATTAATTTCACCACCGAAACAAGTATAATCTGTGTATGGGGGGGAATACACTGATGTCAGATTTTTCTGAATACTCAGAAAAATGCTCTAACACGCTCAGTCAGGAAGATCCTGATGATACTCATAAAAAATGATAGTCCGCAGGGGCAGCAGGGACAAGTCAGTAATGGAGTCAGATAGGCTGAGTGTGAGTAATGTGCTCAGAAGCTTAGTAGAGATAACAAACCTACTGACTGCTCAGAAGCAAGTTAGCTGGACTACTATCTCAGTAAGCTAGAGTACGTGTGGATGGTGGTTAAGAATCTACTCGTTTTAGTTTCTGAAAACATTTTCTCTGAGTTTGCTTAGTAAATGGGGGTTAATGCTGGTGCACAGTTTTACTGATCAGGATGAAGAACCAGTCCTGATAGTTTTCTAAACAATGCAGTATGCCTAGTTTAATATGAGGACAGTTATGATCCTGAACAAGAATGTAAATCAGTACACAAGGGTCTTTTTAACGTGGGTCGGAGATAACCAACTCCTACGTCCACGACCTGATTTAATAGGAAGCTATCCTCAAAACCCTGAGGATAGGTACTTGGTTTTTACGTGCCAAGGGACACGAATAGCCAATTTTCTCTCTTAGGAACTGACCCCTGGGCGTTTTACAAGTCTCAGTCCTTCTAACCAACCAATCTCACACCCTGAGTGGTTTGGTATTCTTGGTTTCCAACTGAGGATAGCCCTAGCAATACAAAGCAATGCTAAATTTTAGAGCTATCAGACTAAGCAAATATAGAGTGAATCCTACTACAACACTAGGGAAATTTAATCGCAGAGTGTTGTTCAAAGTATGCTTTTAGTGCTTGGATTCTTGGGAGCTTTCCTTTGGAAATTTCCCGTTAGCCTTGAATGGGTGCAAGGCTCTCTGTATTTATAGGTAAGATTTGAAAAAGATCCGTTGGAGGAGATCTTTACAAATCTTTGCTATTTAGGGTGGTTGCAGGCTAGATGTACTGTTGACCTAATTACCATGCTTAATCTGCAATCTTTGTCCTGCCGCCTGCAACTCTGAGACGCATTAAATACCGCATTAACTGCTGCGCAGACTCCGTACATGCGTGTCGAAAGATCATTGGCTCTCCGTACAAAAGACTAGTTGACCACTTGACACTTGTCCTTCCTCGTACATTCAATACTCTGAGTCTCTTGTTAATAACTCAGCCTGAATGTTTGTCTTTATCGGAGTCTTACTGACATTCTCTTTGTCTCTTTGTCCCATAGCATAAATAACCTTTTTGCTTTGGACTTACATGGATCAGGTAAACTGAACCAAGGCCTAAGTCAGGTCTTACGAGCATTTAGCTCGGCCTGATAGATTATTCAGCCCAATATGTGTAACCTTTTTGCTTTGTACTTACATGAGTCAGATAAACTGACCCAAGGCCTAAGTCAGGTCTTACGAGCATTCAGCTCGCCCTGATAGGTTACACTTACTCTTCACTGACTAAGTTCTGTCCTGAGCATGCTTAGTGTACTCAGTAGAAACATTAGTCAATGGAACTGCGGATTGTCTTCAGGATGGATCTTCAAGCTTCGGTCTTCAGCTTCAGTTCAGGCAGTCTTCAGCAAGACTGACTCTGACCTTCTTCAGGATGAATTGCACTTCAGACTTCAAATAGTTGGGTCGACTCCAATATTCTTCAGTCTTCAACACGTTCCCCCTGAACTGAATCCCTAACCTGACTATTCTGAACTAGACGATCCTGAACAACTGTACTTAGGCAAATTCATCAGGGGTTTTGGGATCTAATCAAAATACTCAGATTGTCCCAACAATTTCCTCATTTTTGATGATGCCAAAACCCTTAAGAAAATTCCTATTCATCTAAACAATCAACTGACTTAGTCAGTGGAATAAGCTCAGAACCTTCCGACAGACTAGGCACATAGTCTATAAGATGGAGACAAGGAATGCGTTAGTACAGTTCTTGATAAGAGTGCAGAAAGATAGATCAAGAGTCAACAAGAAGTTGTACTCAGGAATAATAAATAACTTCATTGATATTCAGAAAGGGTACACAATCCTGAAGCTATTACAATAAAGTTCCTGACCAACTAACTCCTGATCTACTCACTTTTCTTCTCCTTCCCAGTGGCTGGCCGAAATTCCATACATGTCGAGCACCCTTCTCAGGCAAAGATCCAGTTTGATTGGATTGTTGGGGAATTAAACGCGGATCTATTCGGGATTTACGCTAAATACAAATTTAAGCCTACAATTAATATCATGATTTTAACATAATTAAATCAAATAATTGTATACCCAACAACAGGCTTTGCATGCAAAACATATGAACAAATATAATCACATAAAGCCCTAAATATGCGGAACTAAGGGATTTAGTGAATTATACCTCCTGGAGAAGGCAATTTCTGAGACAAAAGGCGTCCTTTGTTTCCTTGATGAAAGGCACTTTCTGAGACAAAAGGCGTCCTTCTTGATATTTCTCAACCTGATAATCCCAGCAGTCTTCTCAAGTATTCCCTTGTCCTTATTCGTACACCTGGTGGGAGACCACACGAATAATCACAACACAAGGAGAAAATAATTTTGTTGCCCAACTAACTGCAATTTTCGAAAATTGCAAGAGTAATAATGTGTGTTATGAAGTCTTGTATCATCTCATATTTATAGTGAGAATACAAGATCTTGAATATCTTGAATATCTAATATTTCAAATCTTGATTATCATGAATATCAAATATTCTAATCTTGATAATCTTGAATACTAAATATTCAATTCTTGATATTCTTATCATCCCAATTTTTGAAAACAATACATCATATATTTAATTCCATGAGATCTTGATTTTATTAGATATTCTTGTATTCAAGATACATATCTATTTTCCATAAAATCTCTCATTAATTCAATATATAATTATTTTCAAAAATTCATAATAAATGGGCCCAAAATATTTCTTTTATTTTTAATCACCTTGTCAATTGTTGGACATTTAATTGGGCTACTTGAGGGGCCTTTAGGAGAATTAAGATTGAACCTCCTAATGGGCCTTGAATTCTAACATTGAGCCAAATGTTATTCAACCCATTAACATTAATCTCACTCCACTATAGGATTAATGTTGCACTATCCATCTTAACCCATATTACTATCATATGGCTCCCGGTCATTATTTCCCGTGTTTAAGATTATTTTGTCCGTTAATTAATCAAGCCACTGAACGCTTTAATTAATTTAACATCTTAACCTTGGAGTAAGGACAACTCTTCTTTATCATCATACCAGAAACAAATTCCACTTGCAAGATTTAGTATGACGAACTTTTAGAGCCCACCAAGGGGACTAATCATGCAAGACTCTCCAAGCACACGTTCCTCTGTATTAAATCTTAGCAACTGCCAAGTTCTCAATGGCGTCACCCAAGATGCAAAGTATTGAGTCTTATTGACTCTCTACCCATAACAAAATAAAGTGTCACACATGGATCACACACGGTCCTATTTAAGGGACAGAGGTTTAGAAATAAACGACCACTGAGGTCTAATTCTTCATCCCATGAATCAGTCCGGAAGAATTACCTCTCTGTAGGTCCTCTTCAATGCATCATCATGCACTAGTGCAATCCATTGGTCAAGATAAGCCAATCTGGGATCTACACATCAACCGTTTACCAATGGGGTGTTCAAATCCCATCTAGGTTGTGAATTTAGTACTTGTTACAAGAAACTGATAATGTGATCTTGTTGTGAGTTATCCGGGGATCCCCACATTTATCTATAGTGTAACTTGTACTATTATATGAACGGATTGCAATAAATAAATAACATTCATATTTATCTAAAGAACAGTGATAAAAGATTTATTTCAGATAAAACTCAAAGATTCAGTTTAGTTATACAAAGTAAAAGCATACTTTCTAGTATAACCCTAACAATCTCCCACTTATACTCAAAGTCTGCTTTTAAGTATACTACAGCATATCTATGTGCTACACATGTCCTAATAATTTCTCCCACTTATACTCAAAGCAGATTGACAACACAGTTGACTCTCATTCCTCCCACATGTCTCTCGAATGTAGATAGAGGCAGACACTTTTTGAGAGGATTAACTAGGTCGTCTTCCGATGCGATCTTTGCCATATCTTTATCTCCTCTCTTAACGATTTCTCGTCTAAGATTGTATATCCTTAAATGTGTTTGTTGGCCTTGTGGACTCTTGGTTCCTTTGAACTTGCAACTGCCTTAGCATTACAGTGCTAGAAAAATTTGGAATTTTATCCAAGTCCACTTAGAATATCTTGAGCCAAACCGATTCCTTCACTGCTCCATAAGCAGTTACTTATTCAGCTTCCATGGTAGAATCAGTGATGCACACTTCACCATATCATGGCTCCTTCCCCAAATGAAACACATTACCCGAGGTAGATCTATATGGAATTTATATCTGATTGGAAATCCGAGTCTGAATAACCAATAGGGATTAGACTATCTGACTGATAAACCAACATTCTATCTCGAGTTCGCTTGAGATATTTCAGAATGTTCTTAACATCCGTCCAATACTCTTTCCCGAGGTTACTTTGATATCGTGCTATCATGCCTACGGCAAAGCAGATATCCGGTCTCGTACATAGCATAGCATACATGAGGCTTCCAACTGTCGAAGCATATGGGATGCCTTTCATGCAATCTATTTCTTCTTGTGTCTTCAGACACATCTCTTTCGATAGTTGAATTCCATGTCTAAATGGTACAAAACCTTTCTTGGAATTCTGCATGCTAAACTGTTTCAAAACAGTGTCTATGTATGAAGCTCGCGATAAGCCGATCATTCTTTTCTTACGATCTCGAGTAATCTTGATCCCTAAGACATGACCGGCCTCCCCTAAGTCCTTCATATCAAACTGATTTAACAACCATACCCTCACGTCTGACAACACCGCCACATTGTTTCCAATGAGCAAAATGTCATCTACGTATAGTATCAAGAATACCACGGCAGTTCCGACACACTTTTTATACACACAACTCTCAAATTCATTTTGATCAAAATCGTAAGATTTTATTACTTGATCAAAACATTGATTCCAAGCTCGCGATGCTTGCTTAAGTCCATAGATGGACCTTTTAAGCTTGCATACAAGGTGCTCTTGGCCTTTTTCAATAAAGCCTTCGGGTTGATACATATAGATTTCTTCTTCAAGACTTCCATTAAGGAAAGCTGTCTTGACATCCATTTGCATAGACCCCATCTCGGCTTTCATTATTGTTTGCCAAGAATCTGCATCCTTGTCTTGGAGTGCTTCGTCATATGTCCATGGGTCTAATTCATCTTCCCCGGGGACCAAGTCAGACGACTCTCCCACAAACATGAATTTCTCGGGTTATCTCACAACCCTCCCACTACGACGAGGCTCCGGTTGTGTTGGTGTGTCACGTGGTACATCAACTTGTACCCTTGGTATAGGATTAGGCCTTTTTATTTCATCTAAGGTAATCTCACTTTTGGGCTTTCTATTGTTCACATAGTCTTCTTCCAAGAACTTAGAATGCGTACTAATTACGATTCTTTGGTCCTTGGGACTATAGAACATACCCCCTTTCGTTCCTCTAGGGTATCCTACAAACAACCTCAATTCCGAATGTGGATCCAATTTCCCAGTTTCCTTGTCCAACCCGTATGCCGGACACCCCCAAATCCTTATGTGTCTCAAACTAGGCTTACGCCCGGTACACAATTCTGTGGGAGTTTTAGGAACCAATTTGGATGGCACCAAGTTTACAATGTGAGTCGCTGTTTCCAAGGCATAGCCCCAAAATGACTTGGGTAACTCCGAATAACTCATCATGGATATGATCATTTCTAAAAGAGTTCTATTTCTTCGTTCCGCAACCCCATTTTGTTGAGGGGTACCGGGTGCAGTCAATTAGGATACAATCCCTTCACTTGACAAGTAGGTCAAAAATTCATTGCTGAGGTATTCGCCCCCACGATCCGATCGTAGGAACTTGATACTCTTTCCCCTATGTTTTTTGGCATCGGCTTTGAACTCTTTGAATTTATCAAAGGTTTCCGATTTGCGCCGCATAAGGTAAACGTACCCATATTTTGAGTAATCATCCGTAAAAGTTACGAAATACTCAAAACCTCCTCTAGCTTGAACCGACATTGGCCCACATACGTCAGTGTGAATGATTTCCAACACTTCACTAGCTCTATTCCCCTTGGCCCCGAAGGCCCTCTTGGTCATTTTCCCCTCTAAAAAAGATTCACACGTTGGAAATGGCTCAACATGGAGAGACTCCAACGAGCCGTCCGCCACCAACCTTTGAATTCTCTTTAGATTAATATGACCAAGTCTTAGATGCCATAGAAGTGTTTCGTTCACGGTTGAAGAAAATTTTCTTTTCTTAGAAATGGTCGATGTTCTATAAGAAGCATTTTGTGTGTGGTGTGCACTTTTAATAGTATAAAGATTATTCACTAATGTTCCCGAACAGATGAACTCATCGTTTCGAAAAATAACCACCATATTATTAAAAGAAACTGAGTATCCATCAACATATAATTTAGAAACCGAAATTAAATTCTTCCTAAAATTGGGAACATAAAGAACATCCTTTAGTACTAAAACTCTATCTTCAAAAAAAAGGTGCACGTCTCCCACTGCGACAGCCGCTACCCTCGTAGCATCACCCAATGTGATGAAGATCTCATTCGCACTAAGTTGTCGGGTTTTTTGGAACCCCTGTAAAGTGAAACATACATGATCAGTGGCTCCCGTATCCACTACCCACGAATGGGAAGCATACGCCGCTAAACAAGTTTCAACAACAAGTGCATGAGAATTACCTTTCTTCCCGGCCTTCTTTGGCTTGGGACAGGCCGTCCTCCAATGTCCTTTCTCACCGCAGTTGAAACACTTCCCATTGGTAGCTTTCTTGACCCCTCCTTCATTAGACACCTTACCCTTAGCTTGGTTCGGGCCTTTGGTCTTCTTCTTCTTCTTCCCACTTTTCGGTGCGGAAGAAGTCGGACCGCTTGCCACCAAGACTTGAGTTTGGTGTCCCATGAGTGTCTCCGCCGATACCAAAGCTTGCAAGAGTTGTGCCAACGTGAACTTCTGATTATTCATCATATAGTTCAACTGGAACTGCTCAAAGCTGTTCGGTAGAGAATGGAGAACGAAATCAACTTGCATTTCCGCATCATATTCCGCTCCAAGTACCTCTAACTTGTTGAGGTAGCCCATCATCTTGAGAACGTGTTCCTTTACGGGCGTTCCCTCCACCATTTTCAGTGACAACATATCTCGCATGGTGATTTGCCTAGCCGTACGATTCTGATGAGCGAACATTTCCCTAAGGTTTAACATCATATCAGAAGCGGATTCCATGTCTTGGTGTTGGTGTTGCAACACATCTGACGTTGAAGCTAAGATGGTACACCTGGCCATTTCATCGGATTTCATCCACTCCCTACGATATTCCCTTTCGGCAACATCCGCATCATCCGTAGGCATAGGGGACTTTGGGGTGTCAAGAACCCATTTGTGTTGTTGTGCGGTTAGGACAATAAATAAGTGACGTTTCCAATCAACATAGTTTTCACCTTCCAATTTGTTATCTTTAAGTATTATAAACAGTGGATTAAAAGGAGACGACATGCTGAACTAAAATAAAACATGCATTGCATCAATACATACATCGATTCACAAAGATTATCACAAAATTTCAATTATGCTTTGTATAAAATCTCAATAAAATACATAACATAAATCGGCCGACATCTTAAAACAGTTCACATAAGCCACGATGAGTGTGGATGTTTATGCAAACACATTTAAGCAAGTTACAAACAAGAACATTTACAAACTTTTAATTTCAAAAATTAATAGTCGGTTCCCACTTGACCATATAAAATCAGTAGGGACTCCGATGGGGAGTAATAAAATGCCAATTTTATACCTAAGTATTAACCATGATTAAATACAAGATTATTACTTCGTTTTGAATAAGCCACTCGATGGGAGGGTCAATACCGCCACTAATAATAATCCACAATCATCCTTTTGGGAATTCGTTCATGTGAACTTATCTTTTGGCCTATCCGATAGGGAGAAATGCGCTTGCCAATGCGTAGCCAAAAGACTTCACAAACAAATAAATCATGGAGGCCAAATATTTCAATTTTATTATCTAGAATAAAATACCGAATTATATTTAAAACATACTTAATAATTTTCGGAGTTGAGATTTTTCATCACGATATTCATGCAATCAAATATTTAATCAAATTAAATAAATAAAGCATGCATCAAAACAAATTAAACAAACTGGCACGTTATATCCAATTGTCATGGTTTAATTTCTCGTTTTGACTAGGAGATATCGTAATCATCTTACGTCTTCAAGCTTTATCGTCCGTCTCGATTAAGCTCCCACTCGACCGCAACAAAATTTCACCAACTTTTTCTCCGGACCTTAAAATCTCCGTTCTTCGTCTTCGATATTGGTTACAATTTATTTTATGAAAAATAAATAAACCTCTCGTCTAGACTAGTCTATCACATAAAAACATCCTAGTCTACCCGTGGATTTTCTCACATGAAAAACGATCCGAACGAATCGGATTTTAAAACCGCATCATCATACATGAATGCATAAAAAAATATTAAATACCATGACAATTGGATACCTACAAAAAATATCTAGCAATTCTACTATCCAATTTTCAAATTTAATATTAAACACTTAAATTACAATTTAACGTATAGAGCCCAAAACCGGCTCTGATACCAGTTGTTGGGGAATTAAACGCGGATCTATTCGGGATTTACGCTAAATACAAACTCAAGCCTACAATTAATATCATGATTTAAACATAATTAAATCAAATAATTGTATACCCAACAACAGGCTTTGCATGCAAAACATATGAACAAATATAATCACATAAAGCCCTAAACATGCAGAACTAAGGGATTTAGTGAATTATACCTCCTGGAGAAAAGACAGTTTCTGAGACAAAAGGCGTCCTTTGTTTCGTTGATGAAACGCACTTTCTGAGACAAAAGGCGTCCTTCGTGATATTTCTCAACCTGATAATCCCAACAGTCTTCTCAAGTATTCCCTTGTCCTTATTCGTACACCTGGTGGGAGACCACACGAATAATCACAACACAAGGAAGAAAATAATTTTGTTGCCCAACTAACTGCAATTTTCAAAAATTGCAAGAGTAATAATGTGTGTTATGAAGTCTTGTATCATCTCATATTTATAGTGAGAATACAAGATCGTGAATATCTTGAATATCTAATATTTCAAATCTTGATTATCATGAATATCAAATATTCTAATCTTGATAATCTTGAATACTAAATATTCAATTCTTGATATTCTTATCATCCCAATTTTCGAAAAAAATACATCATATATTTAATTCCATGAGATCTTGATTTTATTAGATATTCTTGTATTCAAGATACATATCTATTTTCCATAAAATCTCTCATTATTTCAATATATAATTATTTTCGAAAATTCATAATAAATGGGCCCAAAATATTTCTTTTATTTTTAATCACCTTGTCAATTGTTGGACATTTAATTGGGCTACTTGAGGGGCCTTTAGGAGAATTAAGATTGAACCTCCTAATGGGCCTTGAATTCTAACATTAAGCCCAATGTTATTCAACCCATTAACATTAATCTCACTCCACTGTAGGATTAATGTTACACTATCCATCTTAACCCATATTACTATCATATGGCTCCCGGTCATTATTTCCCGTGTTTAAGATTCTCTTGTCCGTTAATTAATCAAGCCACTGAACGCTTTAATTAATTTAACATCTTAACCTTGGAGTAAGGATAACTCTTCTTTATCATCATACCGGAAACAAATTCCACTTGCAAGATTTAGTGTGACGAACTTTTAGAGCCCACCAAGGGGACTAATCATGCAAGACTCTCCAAGCACACGTTCCTCTGTATTAAATCTTAGCAACTGTCATGTTCTCAATGGCGTCACCCAAGATGCAAAGTATTGAGTCTTATTGACTCTCTACCCATAACAAAATAAAGTGCCACGCACGGATCACACACGGTCCTATTTAAGGGACAGAGGTTTAGAAATAAACGACCACTGAGGTCTAATTCTTCATCCCATAAATCAGTCCGGAAGAATTACCTCTCTGTAGGTCCTCTTCAATGCATCATCATGCACTAGTGCAATCCCTTGGTCAAGATAAGCCAATCTGGGATCTACACATCAACCGTTTACCAATGGGGTGTTCAAATCCCATCTAGGTTGTGAATTTAGTACTTGTTACAAGAAACTGATAATGTGATCTTGCTGTGAGTTATCCGGGGATCACCACATTTATCTATAGTGTAATTTGTACTATTATATGAACGGATTGCAATAAATAAATAACATTCATATTTATCTAAAGCACAGTGATAAAAGATTTATTTCAGATAAAACTCAAAGATTCAGTTTAGTTATACAAAGTGAAAGCATACTTTCTAGTATAATCCTAACATTGGATCAGTTGCAACATTCGTAACTTGGGCAACTCTGACAACCTTGGCCTGAATGGCTGCCATGTCCAGCTGATTTGTGTTCCCGATGAGGGGAGGGGAGTACCTGACCAATTCAGGAGGAGTGATCTCTACGCCTCGTGCATCAGCATGTCTGATGATATTGATCCAGAGATTTGGATACTCCTCCGACATCCAGTAGTGAAAGGTGTCCGCCTTATCTTTATTCAGATCACCCCAGACTTCCACTACGTCGAACAGGTAACTCCACCTATTCCGGACTGGAATCCAATGTTCCATCATTTCCACCGGAATGATCTCCTCAACCAGCATGGACTTCGGGGATCCCTAACCTTGAACCGCTTTCAGCTTCCGCTGAGTCTTCTTCTTCGGAGCCTGAGCAGACTTGTATTTTTGCAACAGAGCGGATAAATACTCATTGGACTCCTTTAGCCTCTGAATCTGACCGAGGCGCATGATAATTTCTAACTTCGCCATCCTCTCCTTCTCGGTCATCTCAGGAACCCTCTTCTGAGTCGAACCAGGATACTGAGCTTCCTCTGATTCTTCCCAGATGGTAGCCAAAGGATCCTCTAAAGTCTGCTTCAGCTTTTTTTGAGCGGGCTGACTCTGACTCGCCTCAGCCGCAGATACGAACCTCGTCCGTTTCTTCTCCTCTCCACTGGGACCAAGACCTGATTTTTTCTGCAGCACTGACTGAATCAGTTTCTTCTTCCTTGCTATTCCTTCCCCCTTTTTGGCATAATCAGCATTCACATTCTTGATGACCTCCTCAAGGGCTTGGGCAAGCAATTCGAATCCGTGAGACATATCATGCTGAGTCTCTTCGTAATCTTGCATACGGCCTGTCAGAAAATTGACCTCAGTACCGTAGATCTTCAGTTAGTCCTTGGCCTCAATGGAAATGGCCTTAGTGATGTCAGTCTTCATTGGGGCACATGTTTCAGCAACAGTTGATTGAATCTTGGCGGTCAGTTCAGCTAACAACTCCGCCTTGATTTCTCCCTTCATCTAAGCAAATTTTTTTTCCACCTTTTGACTCAGCAAAGTATTGAACTTTGCATCCTACTCAGATAGGGCATCAGCTGTCATTTTGTTGCAGGCTTTAAGTGTCTCAGATGTTTGCGCTGTAATTACTGTGACCTCAGTGCCAACAAAGACTCTAAGATTGGCCATCGCCTCCGCCCATTCTGCATCCAAGCGAACCTGATCCTGATTCAGCAATGTCATCCTTTTGCTGATGAGGTCAGTAGAGTCACTGAACCTCCTTATTTTTCCCTCAACAACGATCACCCGCCTGTGAAGATTGGCAGGTGCTCGTGAAGAGTTTTGCACATATAAGGATTGATGAGTGATCCAACCGTCGTTCGCTCGAACTAGACCTGATGGACCCTCTCCAGAAGCCTTAGCAGTCCCGGGTCCAGGGAGTGCTTCATCGGCCGGTGCACTGACCCCTACAGTGCCACCTTGCTGACCCTCCTCTGCAATCATTATCACTTCCTTCCCTTTCTCTCCTTCCTCCATCTGAACTTCTGGAACTTTACCTTCAGCCTTCTCCGGCTCAGCAATAACAACCTTAGGATAGATTTTCCTGACAGTTGCAATAAAATCATCTATCCTAAGAAGCGGAGTGATAGATCTGACCTGAAAAGCATCAAACAACGCAGCCTCCTCTTTAGCAAGTCGTTCCCATCCCTTTTTCTCCACGACAGTAGCAAATTCCAGATAGGTTGCCCTTCTGGTCATCGCATACGTTCGGAGCTGAACTGCTTCCTCTTGTTGAGCTTCAGTCAGATCCGAGAGATGCTGTGAGATAACCTTTTGAGCCTGATACCGGGTCAGCACTTCAAACGGAGTCAGGCTGCCTTCAGCTGGAGCTGGGAATCTCCAAGGTATTTCAATCATCAGTGGTGTCTCTTCAGCAGTAGATGGTTCAGGCTGATGCTCAGACTCCACCTGAGTCCTCTAAACCTCCAAGGGTTCCCCCTGGTTGGGTTCCCCCTGAATCTCTACTTCCTTCTCTTTCTCTTCCTTTCCCTTCTCCTCAGAAGCTACCGGAGTTATCTCCAACCCGGCCACCATATCAGGAACTGCGATCAGGGTAGACTGAATCTGCTCATCCGCTTTGTCACTTTCCAGAACAAGATCAGGTTCCTAAATTGGTGCAACAATGACTGGTTCCTGAGTAATCTCCTGATTTGCCTATTGAGCAAGCACCTGATCTCCCATTGGAACAACCTCCTGTTCCATCTCCTGTTCAGCTGCCGGTTCAGCTACCTGACCACCCTCAGTATCTGAACTCTGATCAGTTTGCTCCTTACCCGTCGGATCCTCCACCACTACCTCATCCTCCAACATCTCATCCTCAGTAGGCTTCCTTGTCAGTCTGTCCTTAGACAGTGATACTGACTTGGCCTGAGAGGTGTTCTTCAGTTTTACAATAATGCTCTTGATAGAGGTGGTGGCCTTCTCCGTCACCGACTTCTCCTAGGGTTTCTTCTTCTGACCCTGTGTCTTCACTGCTTTGCCCTTCCCAGTTGACAAGCTTTTGTAGAGGGTTTGCTTGCCAGTTAAGTCAGTGAGGTTATCTTTGTCCAAATCCCCAAGTGCAAGAGTTTGGAGCATCAGAGAGATGCGAGTACCATAGTGGACTGGTTTGGAGAATGTGCAAGTTCCATCAGCTCCTTCAATTACCTTGTTGCTCTCAGCAACCAGCTGCTGAATGAAGAACTCCTCCAAGTCAAAAAGCTTGTCTTCCACCACAGCTTTCATCAGGTACAACTTTGGCCTAGACACTTGCTCTTTCCCTCCAGGAGTTGCCATGATTGATTGACTAACCAAGTCTAGCAAGTGCCTTGCAACAGGAGTCAGAACTGACTTGTTGAGTCTAGCCTTGATCAAAGGCTTCCCATCAGCAAAAGAGTTCAGAATCTGCTGCTCTTTCCCAATACCATAAGTATGGGGAAGATCAAACTGCTTCTCCTCCTCAGAATGAGGCAGATTGAAAGTTTCCCTGACCAGCTTTCGAACACTGATTTTTACCCAAGTCCTTTTCACTCCTGTGTCTCCATCCACTTCAACAGAATGTTGAGTGGGAATGGAGGACACTAACTCACCTTCTGCATTCTCCCGCAGCCTAATCAGAAACCCAGCAACTAGAGCTGGACATAACTTCTCCGGTATCTTCGATACCCAGTCGAGAATACCAGCCTCTGTGACCCATTCTTGAATGGGCATGATGTCTGGGTGCCCAGAAGAGAAATTAGCCATTGGCTCACAGTTGACTTGGCCCTTTAGTGCCTCCAGATTGGCAAGAAACATGGTGGTTTTGGAAGGCGCCATAGAAATCTAAAAGATTAGTTAGAGAGAGAAATATAGTATAGGATGCAAGAATCTCAGAATGTGGAAAGTTTCCTCAGGGTGAGATCGACACCTATTTATACTAAAGAGTTCAGTTATATTGGATGGTTCAGAATAAAAGACCTTTAATATTTAACGGTTGAGATTAAATCCTAAAGTTGCATGCACGTGGATTGGGCAGTTTCGGATTTCAAAGGTCATAATTCAAAAACTTTATCGGAAATAGTTCCCGCCTCCTTCGCATTTAATGCGCGTCAGAGGATGTCCGTATTTAATTCAAATTATTGCATTAAATAATAACCGAAAATAAATGAATGGCTGAGATTGTACGACAAAAAGATATGATTTGACAACTCGGCAGACAGTATCAAAGATGATGTAAGCAAGATATGATGACTAAAATAATTCAGGAAACATACCAGTCAGTCAGATTTTGATATCTTACTGATACCACATTTGACCTAACAGTGTCACAAGCCCTGAACTCAGTGTCCTGAACTTTAGTCAGTCTATACTGACCATCCTTTTACTGACTGTTCCCCCTTCAACCAATCACCTTCTCTCTACTGACCTATCAAACTGATCCTTAGTTAGTTGCCCCCCCTGACCTTATGCATACTGAAATGAGATTCATACTGAATCTCTGTTGTGTCTACGTGCAAGTGTACATGATCGTTATTGCAATGGCAAGCTTAACCAAGTTTATTTTATATCGAACCCAAAGGAGACGGGGATTTGTAAGGTAAGACTATTGTTCTTGATTAAAAAACACAAAGCGAATAAAGGGGATTTGGTATCTATGTCTACTAGTGCGTCAAACTTGTAAACTACCTATCACCTTGATTCACAAAGTGAGCGAGTGTGAGAGTTATGTGCTAATGTACTATCCTAAGTTTCATATGGTGAGGTATCACTTTCTCATGCCATGGAATTGTGTACAATCAATCGGTAAGTCATTCTAACATGCAAGAGGTCTCCCTAATAACACATTAAAGCCCCTAATTGTTCTTCCTATTCACTAAGTATAGCTCTCACTATCTTAGGAATTTAATCAAACACTTTGCATGTATTTGGCCTAGTACAAGAAGATTTAGGAAAATAGGCCAATTCTCATTGAGACCATCTCCTAATGGCCCTTATAATTAACTAAACATACAAAGCATTCATACAATCCATCAATATAGAGAATTGATCATACAATAATTCATAGCAATCAAAAGATCAACATAATCACCATACTACTCCATAGGAGTCATACACCAACACACAAAGGGATTAGCCCGTGGTTAATTTGGTAATCATAAAAGAAATTGAAACAATAGCTATCATCATTATGCAGGAATTATACAAAGTATTCAAGAATTTACCTATTACAATTGGAATTGAAAAGATACAAGATTACCTCTAGAAGCTAGAAAATGATCCGACAATAGAAATTGAAAATCAATCGGTAAAAATGTAGCTTGAGCTATGCTAAGAATGCAGGAGAAAACTGATCGTCGATCCAAACGGTAGATCATAAGTAATCGCCGAAATCATAAATGGAAATCTAAGAACACCACTTGGAAACTACCTCTAACTTCTCCTAATCTAGTGAGAGAATATGAATCTAAGAAAATGATAAAAGTCCCTTAGAAAATCTGAGATGGAAGTATATATAGTGCCCTTGGATCATTGACTAAGATGCCCTTCATTAAAACGCGTGAAAATACAAAAATAGCCCTGAAAATCCGAGAAAACTGAGCTGCTGTCGCCGAAGAACTGTGCAGCTGTCGACCACTCGGGCGACAGCTTGGTCGACAGAAAGCCCTTTTGTCGTCCAAGAGCTGAGCAACTGTCAACCAGGCTTGGTCGACATGCTCACTCGACAAACGTCTGTCGTTCCAGAGATGTTGGTCGCGCGAGGCCTGTCTTCCGAGGAAGGAGTCCGTGTCGCCCGAGGCCATAGTCTCGGTCGATGCGTGACTTCCTTATTTTTGTCATATCTTGAGCTCTAGAAGTCCGATTGACTCGATTCTTCTTTCGTTGCGACCCTCTCTTCAAGCTCTTCAACATAGGATAGCAATTTCTCCATTTTGCTCAACTCCAGAATTTGGACTTTTTTCGATCTTGCTCGTTTCTTCCTCATTTTGCTCGTTTTCACCTACAATCACAACTTTCTAGCCAAAAAGGATTACATACACAAAGTATCACATAATAGGGTCAAATATGAACATAATATCACCGAAAGCATATAGAAATGAGTGCTAAAACATGCAATTATGACCCTAATCACACCCCCAAACTAGATTGTTGCTCGGCCTCGAGCAACGAAGCAATAAGATAGGGGAATAATTGTGTCGATGAAGCATCAAGCACAAGTCAAATGCCATATATACATTACCTAATATCATGCAATCTATCAATGTAGTATTATCTCATCAACCATTTACATAACATCAATGCACACAAGATCAAATCAATGAGTGAAAATCCTCACTAGATAGTGTATCACTCAAGCTCTCAAGTGTATGAGATTCACTCAACATCACACATAGTACATCCACTACCATAAGCTTGATAAAAGTCTCAAATTCTCCACCACTTAACAAGTAACTCATCATCAAATCAAAAAGGACTTTTTATTTGGTTGTAGTGTTGGCTCTTTGGTAAGGGTGGGGCATTTTTTT
>JAPKLY010000257.1:104213-121367 GCA_026898435.1 Prunella vulgaris
TATAGTGCCCTTGGATCATTGACTAAGATGCCCTTCATTAAAACGCGCGAAAATACAAATATAGCCCTGAAAATCCCAGAAAATTGAGCTGCTGTCGCCCAAGAACTGTGCAGCTGTCGACTACTCGGGCGACAGCTTGGTCGACAGAAAGCCCTCTTGTCGTCCAAGAGCTGAGAAACTGTCGACCAGGCTTGGTCGACATGCTCACTCGACAAACGCCTGTCGTTCCAGAGATGTTGGTCGCACGAGGCCTGTCTTCCGAGGAAGGAGTCCGTGTCGCCCGAGGCCTTAGTCTCGGTCATTGCGTGACTTCCTTGTTTTTGTCATATCTTGAGCTCTAGAACTCCGATTGACTAGATTCTTCTTTCGTTGCGACCCTCTCTTCAAGCTCTTCAACATAGGATAGCAATTTCTGCATTTGGCTCAACTCCAAAATTTGGATTTTTTTTTCGATCTTGCTCATTTTGCTCGTTTTCACCTACAATCACAACTTTCGAGCCAAAAAGGGTTACATACAGAAAGTATCACATAATAGGGTCAAATATGAACATAATATCACCGAAAGCATATAGAAATGAGTGCTAAAACATGCAATTATGACCCTAATCAATCTCCTAAGCCTGTGTCAAGGAGTCCTAACTCTACTGACAACTCAACAAACCTGGTTTCAGGCAAAGCCTTAGTCAGGATGTTAGCTCTCTGCTTGTCAGTAGGGACCCTTTCCATCCTTATATCCTTCTTCTCAACATGATCTCTGATAAAGTGATGCCTGATGTCTACATGCTTACATCTTGTGTGTAAGATTGGGTTTTGGGATATGGCAATGGCACTATTATTGTCACAATAAATTGGGACTTCAGTGGCCTCTATTTGGTAGTCTCTCAGTTGTTGCTTCAACCAAAGGATCTAGGAGCAACAACTGCCTGCCGCCATATACTCAGCCTCAGTAGTAGACGTTGCAACACTGGTTTGCTTCTTAGAAAACCAAGAGATCAGTTTACTCCCTAGAAACTAACATGTTCCTGTAGTTGATTTCCTATCAAGCCTACAACCTCCATAATCAGCATCAGAATATCCATTTAGTTCTAGGTTGTCATCAGAGGGATACTAAAGTCCTAAGTTGACTGTACCCTTCAGGTATTTCAGTATCTTTTTGGCACTCTCTAGATGACTTTTCTTCGGATCAGACTGATACCTTGCACAAACTCCGACTGCATAGGTGATGTCAAGATGACTTGCAGTCAGGTACAATAAGGATCCAATCAATGCCCTATATTCATTTTGATTTACTTAGACTCCTTCTTTGTCAGGATCCAGCTTCTCATTTGTGTTCATGGGAATAAGTGAGACTTTGTTGGTCTGAACTCCAAATTTCTGAATCAAGTCCCTCGCATACTTGGACTGATTTATGAAAATTCCGGAGTCAGATTGCCTGACTTGGAGACCCAGAAAGAAGTTCATCTCTCCCATCATTGACATCTCAAACTTCTCAGTCATTAGCTTGGAGAATTTCTCACAAAGCTTCAGATTAGGAGATCCAAATATTATGTCATCCACATAAATCTGAACCAAGAGAATGTCCTCCCCTTCGGATATCCTGAAGAGGGTCCTGTCCACTGTTCCTTTCACGAACCCGTGGTATATGAGGAACTGGGAGAGTGTATCATACCAAGCCCTGGGGGCTTGCTTCAGGCCATAAAGAACTTTCTTCAGGTGATATACCTTGTCACCGACTTCGAACCCTGTAGGTTGCTCAACATAAACCTCCTCGTTCAGTACACCATTCAGAAAAATGCTCTAACTTCTTGAATGTTGCATATTCCAAAAACAGCCTGATTGCCTCTAATCTTGCGACCGGACCAAAGGTCTCATCATAGTCGATTCCTTCGGCCTGAGAGTAACCCTTTGCCACTAGTCTGGCCTTATTTCTGAAGACAACATTCTTCTCATCCCTCTTGTTCTTGAAGACCCACTTGGTGCCAATTACATGTTGACGCCTAGGTCTCTCAACTAACTCCCAAACCTGATTCCGCTCAAACTGATTGAGCTCATCCTGCATGGCTAGGATCCAGTTGGGGTCAGCAAGAGCTTCTTCTATGCTCTTAGGTTCCTGATCACTCAGGAAGCAGCAGAACATAACACTCTCACCACAGGACAACCTTGTCCTGACCCCCTCATTGACATCACCAATGATGTCAGCCAATGAGTGATCATCTAGCCACCGCCTCCTGCTGATGGCTACACTGGGAGCTGATGATGTTCCCTTGCCTGAACCTGAAGTGTTAGTTTCAACAATAATAGGCAACGAAGCGGAACGAGCAAGAACAGGGGATACTGAGTCATTTCCTGAGGGTTGACCAATATCAGGGACATAGTTTCCCCCTACACTGTTGGACTCAGTAACTGTCTCAGGTGCAGAAGCATCATCACCGACAGCACGTACCTCAGTTTGAGTCTGTGCCTCCGTCTGAGACTCAACATTCTCTAAGGCTGGGGCTTGCTGAGGGTTGGCCTGATGTCCATCCTGATAATCATCATCATCATCCCATCACTTGGGAGCATTCACCATTTTGATCTTGGACAAAGGTTTCTTCAGGCTCAGTCTTGTCACCCTCTTGGTAACCCCCTCAGTGTCAGGACTCGAAACTAATTTTCTACGCACTGATGCAGTCTCATAAAACACAACATGAGGTGTTTTCTCCACACAAAGAGTCCGACAGTTATACACCCTGAAAGCTTTGCTAGCTGAGGAGTATCCTAAGAATACTCCCTCATCTGATTTGCTATCAAAGGTTTTCAGCTGGTCTTTCCCATTGTTCAGGATGAAACACTTACACCCAAAAATATGGAAATAGGAAATGCGAGGCTTCCTTTTATTCCAAGTTTCATAAGGTGTCTGAGCATGTTGTTTGTTCAGCATAGATCGGTTCTGAGTGTAGCAAGCAGTGTTGATTGCTTCAGCCCAGTACTTCTTGGGCAGTCCTGACTCAGCCAACATGGTCTGGGCAGCTTCCTTCAGGGTCCGGTTCCTTCTTTCAGCTACCCCATTCTGCTGAGGGGTCCTGGCTGCAGAAATCTCATGAGCAATACCAAGGGCAGTACAAAAATCAGTTATAATTGAGTTAATAAACTCAGTTCCCTAATCTGATCTGATCCTGACGATGCTCTGGCCCTGTTCAGTACTCAATTTCTTGAGTAACTCCAGAAGCTTGACCTGATTCTCCTTCTTGTTCAGCAAGAAAATCACCCAAGTGTACCTGGAATAATCATCAACAATAACAAGGGTATATTTCATACCATTCATATTGACAAGAGTAATCGGACCAAAGAGATCCATGTGCAGGAGCTGAAGCACTCTGTCAGTTGAGAAGGCATCTTTCTCCTTGAATGAAGCTTTAGTTTGCTTGCCTTCCTGACATGCTCCGCACACGTGGTCTTTGTTAAAAACTTCATTAGGTAGACCTTCTACAAGAGAAAATAGAGAGATTTTGTTAATAATCTTGAAGTTTAAGTGACTCAGGCGTTTATGCCAAAGCCAACTGAGCTCAGATGAGCTCTTAGCGACCAAACAAGTTTCAGGAGAGTTGCTCCTGAAGTCAGCAAAATATACATTTCCTCTCCTGACACCTGTAATCATAACCTGCAGTGTAGATTTGTCCTTCACAAGACATATGTTAGATGTAAACTCCACACTATATCCACGGTCACAAAACTGACTGACCGAAAGCAGGTTATGCCTAAGACCCTCAACATAGGATACATTAAGCACTCTAATAGAACCAACAACAAGGGTACCGAATCCTCTGGTGAAACCCTTAGAGTTATCACCAAAGGTTACCTGCAGGCCTTCCTGAGTTACGTAGTCCTGAAGGAGATCACGAAAACCGGTCATGTGCCTGGAACACCCTGAGTCCAAGTACCAGTCCATCAGCGACCTGAAAAGAATCAGGCCTCAGGTACCCATCTCGTATTGGGTCCTACAAAGTCAGCCATACCCTTCGGTATCCAGATTTGTTTAACAATTCTGATGGCATCAGAAGTGTAAACATGTCTCCCTGAAACATAAACATACACAGTCCTCTTCTTCATTTGTGCCTGGGAAGTTGAGGTTGTATGGGTGTCAGCCTGAGTCTCAGGAGCCCTGGATTGATTCCTGGGGGCGGGCCTCCTGTTCCTCCTAGGCCTGGGTGCGTTGGGCTGATGTTGGTCCTGGAAAGGAGCAGCTCGGGCTTGACCTCTAGGCACTTGAGGTCTGGCCTGAGTGTTATCAGAGTCAAGTCTCTGTTGCCTTTCAGGGGCCATTTGGTTTGTCCTTCTCCTCTGAGAATTGGGAGGCTCCTGATGGGCCATGTGCCCTGTCTGATGCCTCTGGACCTCAGTATTCCTCGGCTTTGCCTGAGGACTCCTCTGACCGGAATTCCTTCCACCCTGAGCATTTCTAGGCTGAGCCTGAGAAGTACTTGGGGCGGAGTTATTTCCAGCCTGAGGGTTCCTAGGCTGAGCCTTGGAGTTCCCCTGGTCTGTCTTCCTCGACTCAGGATGAGAAGCATTAGCCTTTCCCTTAGATTTTGGCTTTTGTTTCTCAGTCCTTTGCCTGACAGGTTCAGCAGACATTTTCTCCTTCCCTTTGCCCTTGTCCTGATGAGCAACACTAAGGCCCTTGTCATCAGTTTGGGCAGGGACAAACTTTTTCTGAGAGTTGCTCCCTGAAGCACCTCTCTTTTTCTTGCCCTTTGGGTCTTTTGAGGCAACATAGCCTAACCCAGCTTTAGCACCATCGGTCAGCTGAGAGAAACTTGTTAACTCATCAACCACTTGGGTAGATGTGTGTAACTTCTTCAGCTTTTCCTCAAGGTGCCCATTCTCCTTTTTCAGGGCCTCAATCTCAGTGGTGTACTGAAGCACCAGTTTTTCATGAGCATTCTCCTTTGAGATCTGCTCAAGATCCCAAGCAGTTTGCTCAGCACAAAGGTGAGCTTGCCACTCAGTTTCGAACATCTCTCTTAGAGCAATTCGCTCAATCATCAGTTGTTCCTGAGCGAGGAACAGATCAGTGTCACGAGTCTCAATCAGTGAGCTGATTACACCTTTCAGTCTTTCAACCTCTAGTGGAGTTTCATCATGTTTATTCTGAGCATGAAGCAACTCTTCCTGAAGATTTACTAGTATGAGGGCTTCCTCAGTATCTCTCAATCTGAGAGACTCAATTAACCGATCATTCTCCCTACTCAGTTGAGCATTCACATCCACTATGTGAGTATGAGTCTCCTGCAGCCTTGAGAAGTCAACCATCAATTGCTCTAGGGTGAGCTGAAGGTCGAGTTCTCCTATTGAGTCTGAGCTAAGCTCAGGTGCGAGATCAGGAGAAGAGGCAGAAGAACATACCTCATCATCTGCCATTAGGCAGAGATCATCATACTCCTCATCGGAGAATAGTTCAGGGGACCGGCGTCCTGGGCCATCTGAATCTGAGGAATCCTCAGCAAGCATAGCTTTCCGGTCTGATGCCCTGAGCTCTCTCTTCGCTCTCCGATCTTATCTCTCTCGAGGGCTGAGCTCCAGACAATCATACTGATAATGTCCGATCTTCTTGCAGTGGTAACACTGATCTACATCAGAAACACCCTTTTTGTCAGTGTACCTTTTGTCTGATGACTCCCTCCAGCTCCCTGATGATCTTTCAGGCTTGGAGCTGGATCTTCTGGGATCAGCATCATCACTCCTCTTCTCATCTCTGCGCCGCTCAGGCTCCTCTCTCTCTCCTGGAATCTGAACCCCTCATTTCTTCCCTCCGGGGGCTCGATCTACTGGGGCTGGAATACCTGCGAACACGAGAGTCAGTATAAAACTCCTTATACCTGCCGAAATGAGAGTTCAGCTTCTCGAATCTCCTTGCCATCAGGCTGTACTCCAGGGCTAGCTCATCTTTGCTCATATCTCTTAGTGATTTCGAGCCAGATCCAGCCTCAGGCTCAGGAGTAGCTTTAAGAGCCACACTCTTTTCCTTCTCAGGTGTCTTCTCCTCACTCATCTCCTTACTGACAGCACCCTTCTTCGTCCTCTTATTGAGGTCAAATTCCAGAGCCTTTAACTCTGAGAATAGGTGAGAGTAAGGAACGTTTGTGAGGTCCTGAGTGTTCATCAACAAGATCACTCATGTTTCCCATCTTTCAGGGAGACAGTTTAGGATTTTAGACGACACCTCCCTCTTGGAATAGTCCTTCCCAAGGGTTCCTAGCTCGTTCATCATCTTAATGAACCGAGCTTCCTGATGGATGGATTCTCCTTCCAACATCTGAAAGGCCTCAAACTTCCTGATAGCAAGATCACGCTTGTTCTCCTTGATCTTCTCTGAGCCCTCACTCATCTCCTTCAGTGCATCCCAGATCTCCTTCGCGGTCTTCAGGTGCATGAGTCTAACCGAATTCTCGTAAGAAACGGTGTGGAGTATAATGTTCTTCGCAATATTATCCATTTCGATTTGCTTAATCTGATCAGCAGTAAGCGCGAACCTCTCCACTTTCTCATCACCGTTACCTGGAACTGGAACATTGCCAGCAACAGGTCAGGTCGTCTAAAGATTCCTCATGAACCTGATCGGACCATTCTAAATCACCTTTGGCATCTGATCATGGATGGAGTAGAGATGTGCAAGGACCCTGAATTTCCAATAATCATAATTATAAATAGAGAATTCAGGAAGACTGCCTTCAAGGCGCTTAGAACCGGATGCCATGAATGTAAGTTTTCAGAAACAAGATCTGTTCAGTTGACCACCAAAAGTTTCTCCTCAGAAATTGTTGGTAAACAAAGTCAGTGGTCTTTTGAACCACTGCTCTGATACCACTTGTTGGTCCCGAAATGAGTATAATCAGTGTATGGGGGGAATACACTGATGTCAGATTTTTCTGAATACTCAGAAAAATGCTCTAACACGCTCAGTTAGGAAGATCCTGATGATACTCAGCAAAACTGATAGTCCGCAGGAGCAGCAGGGACAAGCCAGTAATGGAGTCAGATATGTTGAGTGTGAGTAATGTGCTCAGAAGCTCAGTAGAGATAACAAACCTACTGACTGCTCAGAAGCAAGTCAGTTGGACTACTATCTCAGTAAGCTAGAGTACGTGCGGAAAGTGAGCCCTTAGTATCTACTCGTTTTAGTTTCTGAAAACGTTTTCTCTGAGTTTGCTTAGTAAATGGTGGTTAAGGCTGGTGCACAGTTTTACTGATCAGGATGAACAATCAGTCCTGATAGTTTTCTAAACAATGCAGTATGCTCAGTTTAATATGATGACAATTATGATCCTGAACAAGAATGTAAATCAGCACACAAGGGTCTTTTTAACGTGGTTCGAAGATAACCAACTCCTTCGTCCACGACCTGATTTAACAGGAAGCTATCCTCAAAACCCAGAGGATATGTACTTGGTTTGTACGTGCCAAGGGACACGAATAGCCAACTTCCTCTCTTAGGAACTGACCCCTGGGCGTTTTACAAGTCTCAGTCCTTCTAACCAACCAATCTCACACCCTGAGTGGTTTGGTATTCTTGGTTTCCAACTGAGGATAGTCCTAGCAATACAAAGCAATGCTAAAGATTAGAGCTATTAGACTAAGCAAATACATAGTGAATCCTACTACAACACTAGGGAAATTTAATCACAGAGTGTTGTTCAAAGTATGCTTTGAGTGCTTGGATTCTTGAGAGCTTTCGCTTGGAAATTTTGCGTTAGCCTTGAATGGGTACAAGACTCTCTGTATTCATAGGTAAGATTTGAAAAAGATCCATTGGAGGAGATCTTTACAAATCTTTCCTATTTAGGGTGGTTGCAGGCTAGATGTACTGTTGACATAATTACCATGCTTAATCTGGCAATCTTTGTCCTGCCGCCTGCAACTCTGAGACGCATTAAATGTCGTATTAACTACTGCGCGGACTCCGTACATGCATGTCGAAAGATCATTGGCCCTCCGTACAAACGGCTAGTTGACCACCTGACACTTGTCTTTCCTCGTACATTCAATACTCTGAGTCTCTTGTTAATAACTCATCCTGAATGTTTGTCTTTATCGGAGTCTTATGGACATTCTCTTTGTCTCTTTGTCCCATAGCATAAATAACCTTTTTGCTTTTAACTTACATGGATCAGGTAAACTGAACCAAGGCCTAACTCAGGTCTTACGAGCATTCAGCTCGGCCTGATAGATTATTCAGCCCAGTATGTGTAACCTTTTTGCTTTGGACTTACATGAGTCGGATAAACTGACCCAAGGCCTAAGTCAGGTCTTACGAGCATTCAGCTCGGCCTGATAGGTTACACTTACTCTTCACTGACTAAGTTCTGTCCTGAGCATGCTTAGTGTACTCAGTAGAAACATCAGTCAATGGAACTCCGGATTGTCTTCAAGATGGATCTTCAAGCTTTGGTCTTCAGCTTCAGTTCAGGCAGTCTTCAGCAAGACTGACTCTGACCTTCTTCAGGATGAATACTTCAGACTTCAAATAGTTGGGTCGACTCCAATATTCTTCAGTCTTCAACACGTTCCCCCTGAACTGAATCCCTAACCTGACTATCCTGAACTAGACGATCCTGAACAACTGTACTTAGGCAAATTCATCAAGGGTTTTGGGATCTAATCAAAATACTCAGATTGTCCCAACATTGTCTCCATCATCTTGAGCGGCAGCAGCAATGACCGGGGATGACCGCGACGAAAATGGTTGTTGATGGCTACACAACAAAGGTTGTTGACAAAGATGGAGAAAGGGTTTTGTGTGTTGTCAATGGGAAAAGGAACCAGAAACCATATCGCGGGGGTAGGGCTACGATGGGATTTCTAAAGACCTACAGTAAAAAGCTGAAAATGTTTCATTGTCCGGGCTTTTCTCGGTCAGCCGAGAAAAGGATGAGAAAAGAAATGTTTGTTACCAAGCATCTTACAAGGTTTTTTTCTGGGCTTTTTTTATCTATCAAACAGGCCCTTAGCAAAGGAAACCCAAGAAAGGAACAAGAAAAATTCTCCCTCTCCCTCCTTGCAAAAACTATCTATTCTAAGGGAGAAGATTTTTTTTTCTCCCATTTCAAACCATAGGAGGCCTTCATTCTCAAGGTCCAAGCTTCCATAGGTGTTAGATTGAAGATTTGAAGCCATCTTCAAGTTAAAATAAGCTCTCCATCTCCTTCTCTCCATTTAAATTCATGAGTTCCTCTCAATCTTTTCTTAACTTACTCTATTGCCTTGTTTTAGCTCAAAACCAAAGTATTCCTCCAAGGGGTGCTCCATTCCTACAAGCATAAGGGTCAAGGGACAAATAAAGCTTCTTTTATTAACAAGATAAAGGCTCCAAAGGTTGTGAAACCCCAACTTAAAACATTTGGTTTTCTTGCATGTATATGTGAGTCTTGAATGATGTTTTTGAAGGTGTTAAAATATTGGTTGCATAGTAGTTATGAAATAGAAATAGTAAGTGAAAGCATGCACACAAACAACACACTCTATGCACTGACCTTGAATTTCATATAGATTTCGGACCTAATTTTTTATAAATTTTTGGTTGATATTTATACTTTTGGAAACTATATCTATTTATCTTTCATTTGAATCTAGTTTGAGCATTTTTGGAGCTTTTGTTAATAAGTTATGAATTTTATAAGAAAGTGTGACAAAGTGCTACTTGTTTTATGATTATGGATTTTCTGGCAGTAATCGGTTCCCAAAATAAATTTTTAAAAATTATGTTAAATTTCTACATGACATTATGTGCATATATAATTTATTTCATGATTTTTAGAATTTTATAAATACTTTTACCAAAACTATTTTAAAAGGTGCACAATTTCTGGAACAATCTGCCATGTTTTGAATATAAGCCTAGAACTTATATATTCCTAAACCAAATTACATGAAATAAATTTTATATGTATATTAAACTTGATAAGGTAGCTACTGTAAAAATTTGATAATTTTTGGATGAGTTTTGATATTTATATAAAATGCTCCAAGTTGGTATAAGTGTAGACCAAAATGCAATCTGCCCTACTTGAATATTGTTGTTCATGTGTTACTTTCTTGTTAGAAGACAAGTAAATATTTTCCATGATAAAAATAGTCTAAATGATATGTTTAGTGCAGACTATGCCTTGATAAATGCTATGTGAATGCATGAGTGAAGTGAATGGCATGATGGTTAGTGTTAATTTTAGATTAAGGACTACATGTTTCTTATTTGCCTTGAGAGGTCTCTAAATATGGAATTCTTTGGATTTTTGAGAAAAGTTGGCTCGAGCACAACTTTTGTAAAATACACAATTAAATACTAGGTGAACTTAGGTATTTTCATGATTTATTTCAAAAATTTTGCACTAGTCTAAATATTTTGTTAAGATCGCGCTGTTGGAATTTTGTTGGAAACCTAAGAAAATCATTGTCCTCTTTCTGAAAAAATATCCAAAACCTAAAATTTTCACTTATATAATGAATTGCCGCAAATTTTGGATGTTATACACCTAATTATGATCCCATTATACAAATCTTGTGATTTTTTGTGTATTAAAATGCATTAAAAAATACTTAAGAATAGAGAAAAAAAAGTATTTCTTTATCAAATTGTTTCTTGCTAAAATAGACCATATTTGATGAGCATAATATGATAGTGATTTGGAATTCTAAAATGCTAAGTACGCAATTTTGTTTGTATGGTTTTGAACTCATTATTTTATGACAATGTTTTTATCATTTAAATGTTTAGGACACTAGTTAGTGCAAGTTTAAAACCTCAGCGAATTGCATGCTATATGTTCTTTTTATTTAAAGTTTAGGACATTAAAATACTACATGTTCCTCTATTTTAAGATGCTATGTGCTATATACTTCTCTACTTTTGAATATTATATTTTCTTGCATAAGTTTAGAATATCATGTTTTCTTGCTAAGTTTAGAGCATCATGTTCTCTTGCTATGTCTAAGACATCATGTTTTCTTGCTAACTTTAGGATGTTATATTCTCTTATTTGAATTTATGACTATATGTTTTCTAAAGTTATAAGAATAAAGAGAATAAGACTTTAAGTGCTCAAAAGTCCCCTTTCGGACAAACGTGTATAAACTCTAAAAGAATTTCTAAGACATCAAACTGAAATGCAATGAATGGTGCTAGGTCGAAGTGCGAGAATGGGGATGAGGATTTCTGGTTGAAAAGAACGGTGATTATCTTTACAAAAGGAAAGCGTTTAAGGTGGGTGGCATTTACTGTATTTTCTTGAATACTGTATGGACTCTTGGTGTATGCGTATGAAAATGTTTTAACCTTCGGGTCCGGTTATGAGATTATTACCCAAATGCCTACGGGCAAAGTATCTCAAATGATATGTAGTGATCTGGCTTGTGTAGCTAAGCACCACGGTGAAGAGTGCCTACGGGCTTTACGATAACAGATATCTCATATGATACGTAATGCTCTGGCTTGTGTAGGTAAGTGTCATGGTGAAGAGTGCCTACGGGCTGTACGATAAATGATGAGCCTTTGTGGCTATGAAAAATGTTTTTATAAAATGATGCATTTGCATACTGCAAATCTGTATAGTAACGTACAGGTCGCCCACACTGAGAATTCAAATCTCATCCCCTATTTTTAAATCTTTCTCAGGATATGACGAGGTGGAGTTCGTGCTAGTGAAAGAGTTATACGGTTTCCTGTATTGGTATTTTGTAATGCATCAAAAGAAAAGGAGTTAAGGATGATAACTCTTATTATAACTTTATAAATATGCCAAAAGTGAAGAACAGTTACAAAACTCCTCGATGGTTATAATATATGATTGTTATTTTGTTGTCTATTTTGCGTCAAACTTTTTATAGACGTCCTTGCGTATCAAATCATCAAAATTATCTTTGTGCCTTTAAAAGAAAATTATCTTTCCACTGTCTACGAGAAGTATTCTTTTAATGATGAAAATATATGTGCTTTCGTTGTCTATTTGATGTTACTAATTGTATTTTAAACAAAAAAAATTTGTATGGATTATTGGTAACTAAGTGACGACTCGTGTTACTAGAATGTCGAAATTGCATTTTGGAAAACTAGGGCGTTACATACTTCACGATCCTTAAAATTATTAGGTACACTGTGTTGCCTCGTTATGACATGACACTCAAAATAATGGGAACACAATATTGACGTCTCTTTTGTTAAATATGCATTTGCAATCGAAGCTTCAATATGTGTCTTATTACCAACACTAAGCTTTAAATTATGAAGATACCTAATTACATATTCACAGATGAGTATATTTGTCATAAGCGATCAAATAAATAATTGAGATATATATATATATACATATATATATATATATATTACCTCCCATATGGCTACATCCATCTGTATTTAACTGGACCAATAATTTTTGCTTCAAAAGCTAGGTAAATAAGTAGATGCTCCATAGAATTAAAGAAGCTCAGCAGAAATATATGTTCCAACTTACATAAGATAACTGGAATATCATCATTCAATCGAGTCATATTTTCCATGGTAATGGTCCTAAAAGTTAACTCCTTGAAGAACATGCTAATTTTAGTGATAACTTTCCACACATTAGATCAAAATTTAACAGAAAGCAATTAGGAGTAGTCTCTGCATAAACACGTGGCATCATGACTCTTCATCCCAAACATCTTCAATTTCATCCTGTCTATGCATCGAGATAAGTCGGACACATAGTCATCGAGAAATTTTAACTCATTCACCCATTTGCACACAATATATTTCAGTTTCTTATCTAGTGCACATCTAGCTTTGGGGTATTTTCCTGTACGTGGACATTTCTACATTGAAAGATGATAATATTCATTAAGTTCCTCTCTAGATCTACTTGTGTTCTTTGTTTTCCCTTCCATATTCGTCATTGTGTAAAATAGATTATAAAACACATTTTTTCAATGTGCATCAAATCCAGATTATGCCTGATTAATAGTATACTCCAATACGACAAATACCTGAAAATACTTTTCTTTTTCCAACCATATTCCAACCTTTTATTGTTGACCTCAGTACCCTTTTGTGTTACTTTTATACAAACGCTTATATTAATTTTCTCAAGTTGTTGCCTTTCTGTTTGAATGGGTGGTGAAGGATCTATAGCTACAATATTCTTTCTGAATGCAGTCTTGTTTCATGATACATATAATATCTAGGCAAGAACTTATGATGATTATCGAACCATGAATATTTGTGACTAAGTCTCTAGGTGAAAGCATCACTACATTTTGCATAGTATGGACAAGAAGTTCTTCCAGCTATGCTCCAACTAGACAACATTGAGTAGGATAGAAAGTCACTGATAAGTCCAGATTAGTGTAACCCGCATCATAAAATTCTTCTTTGCTGCAACATCACAAGTTCACACTCCATGTTCCCGTAAAAATATTCAATTTATCTTTTGAATTTTTGGGCTAGGCACAAGAACCATAAGAAAATGAATTGATCCTTTATGCACAACCATGAGGGATAGATTTTATGGTGTCACTGGCCAAGAATTAATATTGTTTTTCTAATTTTCCAAATGATCAAAAACCATCAGTGCTCAGGTCCAACCTTACATTCCGAATTTTATTTGCAAATTAAGGATACGAATGGTGAAGGTACTTCCAAGCCTATGAATCTGCACGGTAACGCATAATACTAGACTCGTCATTAGAGCAATTTGTATGTCATTTCATACAATCTTTGTAGTCGAGGAATGATAGAAAAGTATATCATCTCTTTAAAGGATTTTTTTTCATCGACCATCCACATCATGCCTACCGAGTTTGAGCTGTGTCTGACTGCAAACTTTATAATATTCATGACGTAGTCTACTCCTCAATATAACGTGTAATTTTATGGACAACAGTCGATCCTCTCCACCGGAAGACCTACTCACCCATCAATTATTTGCTATCAGAAAAAAAAAATTAGGCACAAGATTTTCTAGAGGGCAAATCTCACCAATCAACTCAATAATTTTACTATAACCCCTCTCAAAAAATCTATATTTAGTTTTAATATTCACCAATCGTATATTGAATGACAATTGTGAGTGTGGTTTACAACCAGGATACAAATCTTAATCTACTGCATGAAGCATCTCATAAAACCAAGCAACATTTTTATCAGTGGGTTCCTCATCAAGGGGATCGTCATCCATATTTCAAAATTTAAGTTGGGACCAGAAGTTGAGTCGATCATCATATCCTTGAATGAGCTAGATATTGTATCAACATAAAATCACATATAAATTAGACGAAGAAGCAAGGTTGTAGAAGTCAGAAATCGGTAAATGGGCATTTTTGGGCCGCGTAGTTTTTTCCTTTTAATTTTTTTTTAAAAAAAATATAAAAATACAAAATTGGGCCGCCTAGGACCGCCTAGAGGCTGCCTAGGCCCGCCTAGGGCCACCTAGACCCAAAATGCCTAGAATTATAAATTTTGCATAAATCAGATCGGCAAGAGGCCGCATAGCGCCTAGGCAGCCGCCTAGGCCGATTTCTGCATCACTGCGAAGAAGCCAGAATATCATTGAAAAAGTGTGGTGGATGACCCAAATTTGCTCATTATGCAAAATTCAATTATAATAATTAGTCATAAACCTATATGTAAATAAATGTACTTTCACATCAATAGGTTCTTTAAATGTCTTGTTCTGACATTTAAATTTTTTGCAAGAACACCTAATTTTTCCTTCAGTCATCCAATTCAGGTTAGAGCAACTCCAACCCTGCGCTATGCGCTAGGGTGGAGATGAATTTTACCTCCAATGCAGCGCTACAATTCAGCGCCACATGAGAGTTGTGATTAGTGTCGCGTTGATTCTAGCGCGCACTATTCACCCGCGCTAGATTTTTTTAAATAATTTTATTTAAGTAACATTTTGTAATATTTTTTAGTTTAAATTGTAATATTTTTTGGTTTAAATTGTAATTATATAAATTAAACTTATTAAAAATTAAGAAAAATATATGTAGCTCAGAATGTAAAGCGAACTGTTGGAGATGAATTTCAAATTCTGTGCCACTCTAGTGCGAACTCTGCGCTAGATTCGCGCAACTGTTGGAGATGCTCTTACTAGTGGCAAACTCTATAAATGATTCAAGTCCAATGAAAATTTTGGAAGATATCATGCCACTAATTATTATTGGATCGTACATCCAACGAAAATTAGTTGAATAATCCATAAAAATCTGATTCAAATATAAATTAAAAAATGTGATTGTTAATCTTTTCATATTTATGTTATATATATATATTTTTTATCAGTTAATATTTAATATTTTCTAAAAATTTCGATAGAGTTTTGTTTAATTTTATCATATCGCACTCATCAAGATCCTAGTGCATCTATTTTTTACTTAATTAATTTTAGTAAAGTCGGAATGCGCATTCTACAACAAACAATAACCAATACTTCATCAATCTTTAACTCCAACATCCACATCAACTATATATTCATGAAAGCAAATTAATTGGATTGTATATCAATCATTAATGATATATGTGTGTGTGTATATATATATTGCAAGAATCATTTTAAATACAATAATTTAAATAAATTAAGAGTTTAAAGTAATTGAAAGATATACTATACAGTTATGATAGCTTTAGATGTTATGAAAATTGAATGAAGTGAGCTCCTTCTTTGACGTCGTACCTACAATAAATATATATATATATAAACTAATTAATATATATATACTGCAATTAATAAGATATGTACGATGGTAATTGATAAACAAGGTTACGGGAAATTTCAATTTCGAGATTAACAAAAGATTCAAGCACTCAAAGCATTCAAGCTCTCAACACTCTGCATTACAAATTTTCCTAGTGTTGATAGGAATCTTTCTTTATTTTAGCTTAGAGGTATAATCCATCCTTTAGATATGTTTTGATTGTAAGGATTATCACATTAGTTGGAAACCGAAAGCTAAACCACTCTAAGTTGTGAGTTGGTGAAGTGAGAATGACTGTGACTTGTAAAACCACCTAGGTGTTGAATTTCTTAGAGAGGAAGGAGACTGCTCGTGCACCTTGGCACGTATAAAATCAAGAACCAATCCTAAGAGTGGATTGCTCTTGTTAAATCAGGTCGTGGATGTAGGAGCATTAGTCTCTGAACCACGTAAAAATCTCTGTGTGCTGATTTACTTTGCTCTGCATTATTAAATGTCATATCATTTAATTTAGGAAAACACTCAGCATTGCTTTGAAACTCAGGAAGAATCAATCTTCCTGATCCTGAAAACTGAGTACAGTTCCTTAACCATCTTTCAGTAACTAAGCTAAAATCACTTTCAGGAAAATACTAAAACGAGTATAATTTAGGGCTCACTATTCCGCACTGAAAAGCTTGATTAGATAGCTATCCAACTGACCAGCTTCTCAGTAGTCGATAGGTGGATTATCTTTTTTGAGCTCACTTTGAGCACATTTCAGGATTCAACATTATCTATACTATTAAAATTTTATTATACTATATGTATTACTGTTTACTGAATGATATATCTTAGCATTTGTTATGATGCGACATCTAACACGTTGATGTGATATATCTGCATTGTACGATTTTGACCTTTCACTGTAGTCATCATTTCAATATGAGAAATACTTTAATTTGATACATTTTTTGACGATATAATGAATATACTATTAAGTATGTCTCTGCACTACTGAATGTGTCTGTACTACAATGATTTTTTTGTGATTGTACTAACCCTTCTATGATTGTAATATAACATTTTTTAATATATTAACCCTTCTATGGTTATACTACAAAATCTACAGTAGTTAAGTTACAATATGTACAAATCAAACCCAACGTAACATTACATATCCAGAAAAACAAAACTCAAGATTACCATAAAAACACACAAAAAGCTTCACAGCTTCATTTGCAACTCCGATTTTTAATTCGGGTGCAGTTTCGTGCTTACCGGGTTCGACTTCTCCCCTTGGCTCTCTGTTGATGGCTGCTCAGGCTGGAGATTCACAACCACCGCATTGCTATTGAAAGAACACATCTCCACTGTAATATCTAGACCAAATAAAATATTTTTTATTTAAGTTTAAGTTTTTATTTCGAATTTAATTTCGTGGTTCTGTTATTTGGGAATTAAGTTTTA
>JAPKLY010000257.1:121377-151552 GCA_026898435.1 Prunella vulgaris
TTATAGAGTTTACATTTAATTTGTAATTGCCTTAATATTTACTTCCGTTGTTGCAACTATTAAATTATTTGGTCATCTTGGTTCATTATTTCTACAAAATTTGTAAGATCTTTATGTAAAATTTGTTTTTCTTTTCTAAAATCTTAATTTCTATTCAAAACCATATCTTTTCTTGTTCATATTATGAAAACATAGATATTTAAAAGTATTTCTAAACAAAGTCACTCCTGAAAAGTAGAGATGTTAAACGGGCTAGCCCTAACCTTATACGGTCAGCCCTAACGGGCTTCGGGCTAAACGGGTTAGGGCCTTATCCGGTTCATTCTTAACGGTCCTCTAATATTTGAGACCTAACCCTAACCCTAGCGGTGCTCGGGCTAAACGGGTCATAAACGGGCTATGTAAAAAAATCTAAATTTTAAAACATAATCTAAAATAATTATCATAAATGTTAATATTTAAACTAGAACCTAAACATTGTCCATAATTTCATTAATATTAATTAAAATAATTTAACATAATTACAAAATTTCAAACATTAACACTTAAACACTTAAAAGTTCATTGGTATATAAAAGTTCAAATATAAATACTCAAAATTAATATAACACCTAAATAGAAATTGAAGATAACTTCAATTAATAATAATAATAATAATAATAATAATAATAATAATAATAATAATAACTATATTATTTATTTAATATGTATATATAAAATAAAAAATTATGCGGGCTAGCCCGTTTAGCCCGCGGGCTAATAGGGTCGGGTCAAAAAAGCCCGGATTTAAACGGGCCAATAAAAGCATGGCCCTAACCCTGCATTTTTCAGGGTTAAACGGGTCGGCCCTATTAGCCCAGCCAGGATTAACATCTCTACTGAAAAGTCTTTGAAAAATTTAGGATGTGACATCCACTCTCCGCCACTGCTCAGGCACCTTGCTGCCGTAAAAGTTTTCTCTCTCTCTCTCTCTCTCTCTCTCTCTCTCTCTCTGCCGATGAAACCACCGCCAGCTGACTCCCCCCAAAATCTCGACGACTTAAAACCCGAAAGCCTCACGCAAATTGCTCATGCACCGATCTAAAAATCTCTCGGGTCAAAATTTTGAAGAAATTGTCTCCCTTTTGTCTTCTCCCTGTGTCCACCTTCGCCTCCCCCTCTTGGTCCGACGATTTCTTCAAATATAGGTATGAGAAAAAAAAAAAAAAAAGAGAGAGAGAGAGAGAGAGTGAGGGAGGGAAGGGGATGCGAAGGAAGAAAATGTAATTTGGTGTTATTTGGACGGAAAATGTAATTTGGTGTTATTTGGACGGAAAAAACACCTATGTGTAATTTTTTTTAAAAAAATAAGACACTCATATGAGTAATGTGCTATTATATAGCACATGTAATTAATTCTTTTATTATTCGGGACCTCGTAAAATAAGAATTAAGAATTTAAGAATTTTAAAATAAAATATAGTTTTTGAGATTTTTCCAAATACAAATTGATAGTGGAGTGATATTGTATTACATTATACTATTATTTTTAGGGTAAGTTACATATAAGGTCATTTATAAAAGTGTTATTACCTATAGAAATACAAAAAACCTCATGTTACAAGGAGGGTCAAAAAATTGGGGTCCACTCTCATTCCACATCACCTGTCAAATCTGAAAATTAATGTCATACATCCACACCCCATTTATGCGTACCAACTGCTCCACCCCCACTCCCACTCCCACCCCCACCTCCACCCCTCTCCACTAACCAATTTAAAATTTAAATCACCACACCCAGTAACCAAAAAAAATAATTCGTGAATCCCTCATACCTCTCTCTCTATCTCTTCACCGCCCATGCCGCACGCGACGGCTTCTAAAATCGGCCACCGATGTGTCACCGTCCACCCCCTCATCGGTCGGAAGTAGCAATCCGTCGGGCGACACCGTCAAAGCCACGAGGAAGACCACGAAGCCAAAGCGAAGCCGCCATGGTAGCCTCAACCCCATCGCCGGCGAGCTTGAAACTCCCTTTGCGCTGCCATGGCCCCCACTCCCCCGCAAGCCGCTCCGCTGTCGATCGGCCCAGTCTCACGCCTGCCTCCGGATCGGCTCTTCAGTCTCACGCCCGTTTCTAGATCGACGCCCCTCGCCGTTGATCGTCCTCCTAGCCGTCGAACTGGATCTATGACGAAGCCCCCTCTCTCCAAATCAGAGATAACTACTCACCAGATTTAATTTTTGATTATCTATTTTGGTGGGGTCTTTTTTTTCGATTTTGTTTCAAATTTTTTCAATTTGTTTTTTATTATCTACATACCATATTTTGTGAAAACTGTCAGATTTTTTCTGATTATCTGTTTTTTTTTTTTTTTTTTTTATGCTCCAGATTTTTCATATTAAATTTTTTTCAAATTTTGCTTTTTTTGTTGTTGTTCATTTGGTTGATTTTTTTGTGGTTGGTTCATTGAGTTGGGTTATTAGTTTGCAGAAATTGGTTTTACAATTTTGAGGCTTCTTTTTTCAGATTTTGAGCTTTTTCAGTTTTTTTTGCTATTTTTTTATTTGGGTTGAAAGCTGTATATAATTTTTATAGGTTGTTAGATTTTTTATATTTTATTTTTACTATAATCTGTAAAATAGTTCTTATAATTGCTGTAAAAGTTTTATGAAATCTCATAAAATAGTAATTGATTTATTGTTTTGCATTTAGAACCCCATTTTTTTATATGCAGAAATAAATTAGTGCTATTCAGAACCGACATTTTGAATATGTGAATAAAATTATTGCTACTCAGAATCCACATTTGATATGCAGAAAAAAATTATTACTATTCAGAATCGATATTTTGAAAAAAAAAAAAAAGAATGTATGCAGATTTCTTTATTGATTATGCAGAAGTAAATTAGTGCTAAGAAACTGAATATATAAACATAATAATTGAATTGAGATTTTAAAATCATTGAAAAATAAAAAAATAGATTCAAGTCATAAAATATAAAAAAATATAAATTATTGAAATAATATTAAATATAAATTCATGAAAAATAATACTAAATATTAAAAAATGAAAATATAAATTTTGAATATAATAAAATAATATCAAATATATAATTTTGAATTTAAAAAATTAAACAATTTTTTTTGTTTGAATTGGTCGTATATGAACGACGGAAACAAATAAGTGGAAATGGTCAAAAACAAATATTCTTTGAAAAAAAAAATAATTAAATGTAAAAATTTAAACGGCAACTTTTACAAAAATATTAATTTAAAATTTAAATGGGTTAATCCTATATAAATACACCACATTTTACTCAACTTTCAATTTAATCTTGAGCTTTACGATTATTGTAAAAAATCTCAACCTTTTAAAAAGTTTCAATTCGATACACTTTTTTTTCCGGCCAGCAACAGATGACTTGTCTCGCCGGAGCGCGTGAAATGTTGTCACGCTGGCGTACACTGTGAAATACTTTTTTGGTTAAATTTATATAAATACACCATATTTTACTCAACTTTCAATTTAATTCTGAGTTCACGATTATTATATAAAATCTCAACCTTTTAAAGAGTTTCAATCCGATACACTTTTTTTTCGGCCAGCAACAGATGACGTGTGTCTCTCCGGAGTACGTGAAATGTTGTCACGCTGGCGTACACGTATGAAATTACTTTTTTATATTTTCTTTTTTTCCACATCATATATTATATGTATAAAAAATAACAAAATTTTATATTAAAAAATATTTTTTTAATGGAAAATATTATGGTTTTGATATTCGGTACAATTAACACAATTTTTCAAGTCCCTCTTGAAAACTGTGATATTCGGTACCGTTAACACAGTTTTTTCAAGTCTCTCTTGAATATGGTAGAAAAGATTTTTTTCCATAGTATTTCTCATTCAAAAAATATTTTTTAATATAAAATTGTGTTATTTTTTATATATATAATATATGATGTGGAAAAAAATAAAATATAAAAAAGTAATTTCACACGTGTACGCCAGCGTGACAATATTTCACGCGCTCCGACGAAACACGTCATCAGTTGCTGACCGAAAAAAAAAAGTGTATCCAATTGAAACTCTTTAAAAGGTTGGGATATTTTATAATAATCGTGAACTCATGATTAAATTGAAAGTTGAGTAAAATGTGGTATATTTATATAGAATTAACCAATAAAGTATTTCACACGTGTACACCAGTGTAGCAACATTTCACGCGCTACGGCGAGACACATAATCAGTTGCTGGCCGGAAAAAAAATGTATCGAATTGAAACTTTTTAAAAAGTTGAAATTTTTTACAATAATCGTGAAGCTCAGATTAAATTGAAAGTTGAGTAAAAGGTGGTGTACTTATATAGAATTATCCTAATTTAAATATAAAATAATAAAATAAATAAGATTAAAAATTCATAATTCAAAAAAATCAAATTCAAAAGAATTGAGAAAAAGATGATGACATCACTCCACCACATGGGCCCAATAAAATCATTACAAAAGTATTTTTTTAGGTAATAAAATGACTTTATTGGTAACATGATGATTTTGGTATTCCTCTAATCAAATAGTGTATTATAAGTGATCACATTTTATAATTATCTCTTATTTTTATATTCGAATTTATCAAATTACAGTCAAGTCAGAAAAACTAACACGCTCTTACATATAATTAGGGTTGCAAACGAATCAAATAATTTTGATTCGATTCGGTATTCATATTCGAATTTCGATATTCGTATTCGAAATTTTATGATTCGAATTCGATTACAAATATTCGATTCGATTCGATTATTATTCAAATACGAATACAAAATAATGATATTCGATTCGATATTCGTAAATATTCGATTAAATATTTTTTTATAAATATTATAATGATAATAGACTTAATAGTTAGTATAATTATTGCTATTATTATTATTGTTATTATTATTATTTTAAGATTATAGACCATTAGAAATTTATGGCTGCTATAATTACTATTATTTTAAGGATGTAAGCTCATTAGATAATAATCTAAATATCATATGCACCTATATTTCAAACTCTTACCCGAGGGTTATAAATGAATCAAATATTTTTTATTCGATTAGGTATTCGTATTCGAATTTTGATATTCGTATTCGAATTTTTATGATTCGAATTCGATTCAAATTTTTATGATTCGATTCGATTATTATTCAAATACAAATACAAAACTATGATATTCGATTCGATTCGATTCGTTTGCAACCCTATAATACAACTTTCCGTACTGTGTTCTATTTTTTATTTTTAATAAGATGTTGTTATTGGTCCTGTTATAAAATAGAAAAGCCGAATTGGGCGACGACAAAATTTTATGCTTCTTGGTCTGGACAAGATTCATTCAATGTGGGTAACTTATTTTGTCCTTTTTGAGTTTTTTTTTTTTACAAAGTTGTCCTTTTGAGTTTTGACGACATATATTCAATTATTCATGATAATCATTTTTGAAGAATTTTTTTTTGTATAATATACATATTGAAAAAAAAAATACTCCTCTATCCACCAAATTATTTCTTACTTTTTTTCTTATTTGTCCATAATTTTTTTTTATTTGAAAACAACTCATACTCACAATAAAACTTGTGAGAATACCACAATATATCAATTTTCAACTTTTAAAAATTTATTTTACCCATATCTACTTTAAAATATACTACCTCCGTCCCAGGAAAGTTTGCGGTACTTTTCTGGGCACAGGTTTTAAGAAAAAGTATAATGAGTAGAATGTGTATGGTGGAGATTGTGAGGTAAAAAATTTAAAGGTGAAGATTTAAAGGAATATTTACATTTTGGGAGTACGCAAACTTTTGTGGGACAAACTAAAAAGGAAAGTATGCAAACTTTTGTGGGACGGAGGTAGTATTTTATACCCAATTTATAATAAAAGACCTATATACTCTTATAAAATGGGTATAAAAGATTTAATAACTTTGAACTGAGTCCTATTTTATTCTCATAACTAGGGGGTAGATTGGACTTTATAAACTATTTAATAGGTAAATAAATATAAATGGAGAGAGGGAGAGAGTGTGTATTTTAAATATTAGAATGATTTTTTTAATTAGTATTTTTGTATAAAAAAATTATATTAATTAATTACTGATTCGATATGCGATTAATAAAAATTAAAGTTTATAATTAAATTTTTATGAAGACAATTCGGTAGAATATTTAAATTTTTAATTTAATTTTGATGTGGATAATGCTCTCGTGTTAATTAAATTTTAATAAATATATTTTCAAACATCACAAATTAAATATTTTTATATACTTTTATAAACTATAATATTCATTAATTTGAATTAAAATTTAATTTTTATATTATAATATTCATTAATATGCATTATACATTAAAATAGTCTAAATAGACAATTCAAATAATCACATATATATGATAAAAATATTATAATTAGTTAATTTATTAAAATTATATGTTTTAATATATTAAATTATATAAATATCAAATAGGGTGGGGTGGAGGTGGGGTAGGGTGGAGTGTGGTGTAATAACTAGATAATGATGTTTGTGGTTCATATGGGTAAAAAAGATTGTTTGAAATTGAAAATGGATAGAAAAAGTTGTTCATATTTGAAGTGTGTAAAATAAATTTTGTGAAGTTGAAAATTGATATTTTGAATTGTCTCCCATAAAAGTTTGAGTTACACAATACTCTCATTTGATTTACGTGCACACTCACAAGCATATATACATATTTACCCATATGTCACTACTTTATATATAAAACACATTTTTCTTAAAAAAATATGTCGTCCTGTAGGGTGCAAATTCCTACGGGACTGAAAAAGTACTACTTTTTATTAAATCTCGTGCCAACTATAAAATGAGAAAAAGTTTCATGGACGGAAGGAGTAATAATAACAGATAATTAAATGTGATAATGACAAAATAAATAATATATAGTGATAGATTTATAGTTAAATGTAATAATATTTTTATGAAAAGTGATAGTCACTTTTTCAAAAATAATATATTTTTGTTAAAATTTTATCACTTTTTAAAATTGACAACTTCTTAATTAATAAGTGACACATTTTACTCATGTCATGAGACGGTCTCACACAAAATTTGTTCCTTTTAAGAGTAGTATATGAAAATATTTTATGTTATAGATCACTTTTTAATTTTATGAATTGATATAAAAATTTTGATACTCCTAACTAATATTAGACACTTAAAATGATTTTTTTTACAAAAATATGATTTTAATATGTAAAATTTATGATACTACTAATCTCTATTTCTTGATATTCCTGCTGGAATTCTTTATACGATTTTTTTTTTTATCAGGCAAATAAGTATCTCATTAAAATGGAGTACAGGGGGTACTCTAACCCTTACAAGAATTTTAAAGAGAAAACAGACAAATTACATCAATAATTGATCATCAACTCTCCATTCCAAATATCTTCTTTACTACCTCCTTTCTCCAAATACCAAAAGATTAAAATTGAAACTAGAGTAGCTCATCCTTTTGACTTGAACTCCAAGAGCAACTCAGCAAATAAACTCCTATCTGCTAAGCTGCTGCTAAAACAATGGGGTTTTCTACTCTAGCCCCAGCAGCATCTTCCACACCTCCATACATAACTTCTAGAATAAGTAAATTTTAAGTAGTCCCACATTTTTTTACAGCAACTTTACTTGCCAATCAACTCACCATTCCATATATCCTCTTTACTACCTACCACAAATCCTAGGTTCATTACTCCAAACATCAAAAGATTGGTTATTGAAACTTGGCAACTTACAACATACCCAAGTCAAACTTCTCCCTTTGATTTCAGCCCCTACTCTGCTACTACAAGGATTTACACCATTAAAAAGACAATTATTTTTTACCTTCCATATCGTCCAAATCACACACGCCCATACAGTAGTTGCAATCCTTTTTACTTTATCATGTTCAAAGATATCTCCATGTTGAAGCAAATGAATATTTGGATCTTTGTGATGCACCATCGTGACTTTTAGCCATCTATATAACTCGCTCCAAATTTTATGAGCAAATTTGCATCCAAAAAAAAGGTGATATTGATTTTCCTCCTCATCTCCACAAAGAACGCATAATAAGTCCTCTATACATTAAAAATTTTAAAACAATTTCCTAATAAGTTTATTATAAATTATTTTAATACAAAATTTTTCCATTTTTTAAAAAAGAAATAGTATAAGTACTTTCTTCCATTCTGTCAATTTTAACTTAGTCCCTTCATTCCATAATAATTTCCTGGCTTTTTTTTTTTTCTGGACGCCCCTCAACAAATTACAGATAAAAAAAAATCATAATATTCACCTTCACAATATTTATATATCTACAACCTGCATGCCATTACTTTTTAATTTTTTTGGTCTACACTACATTCTATACAATCATTTTTTTATCAAATTATCTCTCATAATACTACTCTTTTCATTTTATTTCATTTTTTCAAATGTGTGCCATCTGCCCTTATAAATTGTGGGATGAGGGTGTACCTTTTAAGAGAACAAAATTTTAAAAATTAAATTTTCATTTTCCGAAAAATAAGTAATACTCTACTTATTTTTATACTCTCTCAACTGCAGAATTACATTCATATATAAAATGACACACATATTATAAAATAAGATTTAAATGTGATAGAGTTTAATATAAAAATTATTTATTAACTTTTGTAAGTGTGAGTTATATCTCATTTTTAAAGTGTGAAAGTAATATCGGGACGTTCAGAAAAAAAATTAAAAGTAATCTTAATAGGTTATATTAACCACGAATATATAATAAACAGAAAATAAAAGTAAATAATTATTTATTTATTACTCCCTCCGTCCATGAAACGCTCTCCTTTCAAAATTGACATAAAATTTAATAAATATTAGTATTATATTGAAATTATAGATAAATTAAGAAAAAGATATTATATGATGTCTAAATTTTTGTTTATGAGCAGGGGTGTAAATGAGTCGAGTCGAGCCGAGTAGTGCTGAGCTCGAACTCGACTCGAAAGCAATACTCGAAGCTCGAAACTCGACTCGAACTCGATCGAGCTTGATTTTTTTAGCTCGAGCTCGACTCGGCTAAGAACTCGACAAACTCGAGTTCGGCTCGAATCGACTCGACAATTTTATTATTTTAATAAAATGAAATATTAAATATATTTTAGCTCTTTTTTTGGTCTAAAATTCAAGCTCGGCTCGACTCGAGCTCGACAACTTTATTTATATATAAAAAATTAATAAAAAATATTAAATATTATGCAAGCTCGATTACTCGCGAGCCTCTCGAGCCGAATATTTATAAACTCGAACTCGAACTCGAGAGCTACTCGAGTAGCTCGAGCTCGACTCGATTTGGTTCGAGTCGAATTTAATCTTTTTACGAGTCGAGCACGAATAGATGCGAGCCGGCTTGACTCATTTACACCCCTATTTATGAGTATAGAGTATATTCAAATAAAAAAAATAAAAAGAAAAATAAGAGAAAGTTTTGTGAATAGGGGTAGTATTATTTAATTTATTTTCAATGACATTGAAGATATGAAATAATTTTAAACGTCACGAGTTAGTGATAATAATCAAGGAAAGGAAATCCAACCCTTCTTACATCTATAAATTATCATGTGTCAGAATGCCACTGGTCTTCACTTCTTTTTGACCTTTGTGAGATTTGACATTCTTGGAAAAAACCACCTTCCTATCATTTCAAACTCAATTTATTTCATCAAACTTTAACATACATACATGTCGATCAACCAGGTCAATGTCTTAACAATATATATTTGACTAAATGATACTCCCTCCACGTGAAAATTAGTCAACGTTGCTTTAAATAGTCGTCCACAATAAATAGTCAATCTATTTAAAATAAAAAATTTTAAATCATTATTTTTATTTTTTTATACACATATACTCACTTTTACATATCACATCAAATACTTTATTAATAATTAACACTTCTTTATACTAATACACTCACTTTTACATATCAACATCAACTTTTTCTTAATAATCATGCACAACTAAAATAGACTAAATATCACAGACGGAGGGAGTATTATATTTTTTAGAATTTAATCCGATTAGCCAAGTTGAATGGAATAATTAGTGTCAAATTCGAACTCAATTCAATTACAAAACTCGGTGCTCAAAATTCAAACTAAATTGAGGTTATTTTTTTGAGCTTGAGGTCCACTTAATGAAAAAAATCAAAATACTAATTTGGACTCAACTTGATAATCTATTTAATATAAATAAATTAATATTATATAATTAATTAACTAATTAAATAATAATAATTAATATTAATTGCATATTTCTCTTTTATGATTTAATTTTTCTAATATCATGTCATTAATTTTTCAATTGTTCACAAATACACTCTAGCAACCTCCCTCCCTCTCATCCCCCGCCCCCGCGCAAATCTATTTTTGTATTTACTTAGTCACAAATTTCATAATAATATTTCCGCACTCCATCTTTATCTTTTTTTTAAATTAAGGGTATATTCTTTTTTAGATTTAAAACTTCAATTTTGAATTATAAAATTTTAAATTCATTCAAGTTGGATTTTTAAAAATAGATTTTTAAAATCTTAAACTCTAGTCCGACTCTGATCTACATAAATATATCAATTAACTATTATTATATTTTTACATCAATTTTTTTTCTGTTACATTTTAAAGTTAAAATCTATTTATATTAAAAAATCTAAAGAAAACATAGATTTTAAAATCTAGTTTTTAAGCATTGTTTTCTAACAGCCACTTAAAACCAAGAACACATCTCTTCTAAGTTTGGTTTAAAAAATAATATTATATATCTATTCAAAATATGCATGTTTTGAACGAATAAATAATTTTTCCTTTTAAACCAAACATGTGTAATTCTCATGACAAATAATACTCTCTCAATCCCAAAAGACATTGCATACATTCTATTTTGGGTTGTCCCACAAAAAGTTTGTATATTTAAAAATGGAAACTATTTATTAAACTCTACTCTCACAATACATATATAATATTCATAAAAATATATTTTTTATACTTTTTTCTTAAACTACGTACCCAAAAGACACCGCAATGTCTTCTGGGACAGAAGGAGTAGTAATACTATATTTTCTTTTTTCGTAAAACTTCAAATAACATACTTCATGTCATATATACTCCCGTGCATATCATTTTCTAATATCCATCCATTTAAAAAAATTGGGAGAAAAATAAATAGAGTTGATTTTGTTTGCACCAACTCATCGAATCAATTTGATTTACAAGTAATTAGTACTATAACAATTGGCAATTAATGTCATTTAGTTCAATGAAACATATTATAATACGTTTTAGTTAATATATTTTAATAAAATAATTAATATTATTCAAAAATCAAAATATAATATGTTCTGTTAGAAATATTTTTTAATAAAATAATTAATATTATTAAAATTAATTTTAAAATAAAGTGAGTAAAAAATTGGAAATGGCCCATGTCCTGACATCATATCTTGATATCGTATGATTTTGTAGCCAATATATGTCACTTGCGATTTCCGATAACGATTCTCTCTATAATATAATTTTCTGTGTCGTTGAATCTCACGCAGCCACACTGTCTCTGTAGCATAAAAATATATATGATGCAAAATCAGTCTTTAATAAAAGAAAAAACAAATTAAATGCAGTTTTATGATTTTATAAAATACCATTCCCTCCGTATTGGGTCTTTTTTTCAAAAGATCTCGGCACACGAATTTAGAAGAAAATAGAGTATATGAATGTGAGGTTAATTAACAAAATATAAAAAGCGTATTTTATTGACTTTTATAAAGTAGAAAAAAATAGTTGGGACGTCACAAAATTAAAAAAATTAAAAAAAAAGAGTTGGGATGGAGAGAGTATATATAAGCTGCAGTAAAAGATCATATATATATACGTGTACAAGATTTTTTTTTTAAAAATATATTGAAATCACAAATATATGATACAAAAGTCTCCAGCCAAATTCATAAAAAATTTTAGCAGTCAAATAAAAATGCTTTCGTTCCAAAGTACAACAGAACTCTAATTTTTACAAAATATTTTTATAAATTACTTCTTAGTTCCACTATAAATTGTTCATTTTACGTGCACACTCACAAAACTTTTTACCGACTTACCATACACCACAACCTCCAACCCCCTCCTCCCCCCAAATACCAGTATTCTAATCTAAAGTTTCTCTCTTCCATTAAGAAGTCTGCGTACCTATTTTCCAAGTAATTGTTTGATTATTTTCAAATAATTGCCCTAACTTTGTCTGAAAATCGATATCCATTTTCTGTAATTTCAATTAATTTTATTTTCTATTTATTTCAACTGATAATGATTATATCAACAAACTATAAAATGTAATATATCATCTCAACTAGTAATTCCATGAACAAAATCGCAAATATTCCAAGTTCATAGAAGTCCAAATTATTATCTAATACAAATTTGATAGTATTTCATTAATTATTGATACCAAATATTAGAATTTTACAATATACACTAATTACGATATTGTTTATTTTAAACACACGTTGCTTATGGAGTTATTGTTCTCTACTAGAAGTTCAATTAATTAAAGACCGAATTTGAAGAAACAACAAAGAAAAAAGTAGATATTATAGTTGCATGCTGCATTTTGAACAAATTTAATAATATTACTCAATTAATTAAATAATACCATTGTACTCGTTCAATAATTTCACAAATTAATCGTAATATCACTATTAATTCTTATAAATTAATAGCTTAATGTCTTACACGTACAAACACACTGAACCGTATGGTATTTATTTATAAAAGTAATATCATCCATTACATAAAGTAAACAAGTTTCACTGAAAATAAAATAAAAACTTGTGTGAAATGAACTTTATTTACCAACAAAAAATTTTATGAACAAATTTCAATATGAAATTTATACCACATGATATGTATCTACTGATACCATTAATTGTTGATACTTTACACATTTTACATGCATAATGTAGTATAAATTTCATATTATAAACAAATTCCACATACTCCCTCTGTCCATCAAATATATGCACCTTTTTTGCATGTGGTTTAAGATAATATGTTGGAGAATATTTTGGAGTATTGTGAGGTCCGTTTATGAATAAAGTTCTTATTTTTTAAAAGTGCAGATGATGTAGTTTTAAAAAATATGATCTATATTTATAAATGGACTTTACAATACCCCTAAATATCCTCCGATATATTGCATTAAACCACGTGCAAAAAAGATGCATATATTTAGTGGACAGTATATTATTCTATTTACTAATATTATGGGACTGTAGCCCAATCACATTTATTTTTTTGCAACAAATATTAGAAGTTGCTTGGTGTGCCAAGAAACCAAACGATCTTGAATAGATTGATCAATATATTTATGGGAGGAAAAAAATTAAAATATAGCTTACCTAAAATTTCCTAAGTGGTGCAAAGTATTAGCTAGTCAACTGTGAGGTGGGACCCTCTTGAGATTAGGATAAACATTGGTCAATGATTAACGAATCAAATTAATTGGGAGCAAAGCAATTACTGTTAGGTGGGCGTCCCAATAACGACGTCGTCCACAATTTTCTATTTCCATCAGTTCCTAAATTTAATACTACCTCCGTCTCAGGAAAGTCTGCGGTATTTTTCTGGGCACAAGTTTTAAGAAAAAGTGTAATGAGTAGAATGTGTATGGTGGAGATTGTGGGGTAAAGATTTTAAAGGTGGAGATTTAAAGGAATATTTCTATTTTGGGAGTATGCAAACTTTGTGGGACAAATTAAAAAGGAAAGTGTGCAAACTTTTATGGGACGGAAGTAATAATTCACATGCACGTACAGTTGCTATGCTGCTGTTAACCACTATACATTAAATTACTTGCATGGCTTTTTATTATATATATTGCTTCTTCGAATACGACTAAGATTTGATTTTTGCTTGTCTTTTGTCGTTTGCCACCATGCATATTCAATATTATTTTTCCTACATTATCATTTACTTTTCTACATATGTTTCATTTTTTTTCTTAGGGAAATAATTGTACGTCTTATAAAATAAACAAAATAATTGAAGGCATCAAGTATTATTTAAGTATTATTATGTGTATTAATATAACAAGAGTTGTATTTGACCCGATGTCTAATATACTCCCTCTGTCTCAAAACTACTTTAGTCCTGGGCACGCGAACCAAGAAAAGTGAGTATACGAGTGTAAATAATATAATAAAATAAGAAAAAATGTATTTTGTTGATTTTTGTGAATGTAAAAAGTTTCCTTTTTAGGTGTGTGAAAGTAAATTTGGGACGTTCAAATAAGAAAAGTGTGAAAGTAATTTTGGGGCTGAGAGAGTAGTAAGTTTCTTTTAAAATAAAAAACAAAACAAAAAACTAGCATGAACAGAATATATGGAGAATGCCATCCACAATTAACAGACGCTTTTCACAAACACATATTGCATCTTGTAATATTTTTTCAACATAGAACTACAAAATTGTGGGTTAAGAAAATTAATACTTGGAATATTTATTTATCCTAATTATATTACTGATTTGCACATATAGTATTACGTTTGTTCATGAACTACTATGGGTTAACATAATACTATAGTAAAATAGACAATACTCCATTCGTCCCTAAATCTATTCATACTTTCTTTTTTAGCCGGTCTGTCCAAATCTATTTTCATATCCTTTTTTTAAATATATTATATATTTTATTATTACATTCACAAATAAATCACTTTATTTATTAATGGACCTTACAATAACTTCACACTATCCTTATTTTATCTCATTTTCATAAAAAACACATTTATTTTTAGGAGAATAAATGTGGAGGACAAGATGGAGTATATCAATTAATATACTTTTAGTAATACTAATTATATATATATGATTCGCTTCAACTCATATTTTTATTGTTTTTAATTATATATTTAAGGTATTTTGTGTTACAAACATTGCACAAGAGAATGATTTTCATGTTTTGATATGAATAGAAATTTAGCTTTTTTATGGTATGAGTTGAATTAATTCTAGAAATCTAAATTTTGTATTGGTACAAAATAATTTATATTGACTAATGACATTTACCTAAAATAATTTATATTGACTGATAATTATCAAAATTAAAGCCGTCATTTAAAAATAGAGTAAGTCTCCTGTGCCCAGTTACACGGTGCAACTCTAGTTCATTTTTAAAAAGTTAAACAGTTTATTACTGAAAAGTTAAAACAGTCATAATTTAACTTTTCAGTAATAAACTGTTTAACTTTTTAAAAATGAACTTGAGTTGCACCGTGTAACTGGTGCATACAAGACTAATCCTTAAAAATATCACAAGTAATAATTACAAATATTCTATTTTAGGCTATTTTTGACACAAGACAATCCGTCCACATATAATGATATAAATAACATCAAATTACAACAGAATCTGAAATCTGAGGCTAAAGAAAACTTGCTCAATGATACACTGGATCGACGGAGACAAATTCAACGTACACCATCCAATGGTAAAAGAGGACATAATGAGGACTATTTAATTACATAAAATATAATTGGTTTAAAGAATAGAGCCGAAAACGTCTATACTTTGGACGGGATAAATAATTTTATCTTTTAAATCAAACATACTCTATCTTTTTCACTATAAATTAATTAAGGTACATAGTAGATTCATTTGAAATTTAAAGAATTCAAAAATATGTATAAATAATTAAATTTAAGGATTTATAATTTCAAATATTAATATAGTTAAGTGTTTGTAATTCATTAATTCAAATATCAACCAAAATAAGTGAAGTGACTTTAAATTGTGGATTCAAAATCCATTTCCTCAAATCCCTCCTTCTAAGCATATCCTAAGCATTTTCTCAGTATCAATGTCGATGTTTAATCACAATTTAAAGTCAAGCAAAAGGAGAATATCTACTTGTTCAAATGCTAATAGCGCACAAGTTTATATATATGATAATAGGATTAAAATCAGTATTGTAAAAATCGGGTTTGACAGTTGTCTAACGCTAAGCGGCCCTCTGTCTCGACTCCAATTTTGCAAAATCGGCTATTATAGACGCTAGGCGCCAGCAATCTTAGAAGGTATTTTTTTATTAAACTAAAAATATGTATTTAATTAGGCTAACAATAAAAAATTTAATAGTAAGAAACACGTTAACTTCGAATTAGAAAGAAACTCTTAATATTTAGTCCAGACATTTTATTAATATTTATATATTTTTATAATCAAGTCATATGTTTTTAGTCTTAAATTTTGTAGATATTTTTTAAAAATTTAAGCAGCTGCCTAGACACTAGAAAATGCTCCATTACCGATTTTCAAAATTTTGAACTCTCGGACAAAATATGAATATTTCAACTTGCTCTCATATTCTATTGTTTCCTTGATGCTCCTAACTTCTTGCTTTCACTTTTTAGTTATTATATATGGGAAAAATATTTTTGTTAAGAATGTATAGGGAGGTGACAAAATATGAAATGAATTTTTTCTGGTTCACTAAATGATGAAAATAATTCTTTAGTGTTTTAACAACATGCTTGGAGAGTATCCAATATATTTTTTTGAAAGGAAATGATCTTTCATAAATATGAAGAGAAAAATATAGTACAATAGATCAGTTTCCCACCTCTCTTCACCAAACAGGGGTGAGACATAGACTGCTCCAAACCAATCTAGAGGATATGGAGAGTACACAAGATAGATGCTAACAATCATTTAAAACTCTACGGCAAATAATACACCCCACACTAAGGTGATTTTCACCATCTAAAAGAAATAACATCCATCTCGATCCAACCTGCAAATCAACAGAGAGCCCTACAAGATCCAATATCATCTGACACACGACCAGATTTGAATCCCAAGCATATCTTCAAAGTAGAATTACCATAACCCCATTATAGGGGGACTCCACATGAGGCGTAGAAAATCTCACAACTAACAAGTAGAGGAGAAGAAAAGCAAATACTAAAACTAAAAACCTAGAAAAAACAGTACTGCATAACCAAGAACAAACAACAGAAATTGAAAAAGAAAAAAAAAATTTAACGGATCATCCTACCAATCGACACCATAAAAACGGTACCGTTGGAAAGGATGAACTTGTTAATCTACAGAGATACCAAGAGAAAAGAGTAAAAAAGATAAAAATGAAAACTTCTTTAAATCTAAAGATCTGCGTCTTCTGTGTAGTGTCTAAAATCTGCAATCTTCAATGGAACAGGCTACGATGGTAGCGGTGAATGAGGGTCACTGTCGAAGAAATGAACGGTGGTGGACAAGCGGCGGATGAGAGATTAAGGGTTTTTTTTTTTTAGTAAGAGAAAAATTGAGAGAGAGGTGGATGGGCTTTTTGTTTTTCTGTAGGATTTGAGAGTATCCAATATGAGTTTGAGTGTTTTAGCACTATGCTTTGGATTTCATATAAATAATAAACCAAATTTAAAAACAAATCAAGGTTATAATATACTCCCTCCGTCCATAAAAATTGGACTGCCCTTGTTGTGCACAGTTATAAAGAAAAATAGATGTTGATGTGTAAAAGTGAATGTATTAGTATAAAAAAATATTTAATTATTAAAAAAGTACTTGATGTGATGTGTAAAAGTGAGTATATGTGTATAAAAAATAAAAATAATGATTATAAATTTTCCATCTTAGGTAAGTAGACCATTTATTGTGGACGATCATTTAAGGTAACGTGAACCATTTATTGTGGACGAAGGGAGTATATCATATTTAATTTGGTGTCGCATAGAAATCTAATCAACTTATAAGCGATGGCAGAAAGAAAGAGGGTGCAGGGGAATTAATCAGAAAAATTATTTAATTAGTATATGTACTTTATAATTTCAATTAAACAAAACAATATTTAACTAATCCCCCCTCCCTGATCCATTCATTAATTTAAATAAAAAAATAAATATAAACATAGACGAATTTTATCATAATAAATAAATTAAAATCAAACAAATAAGGTTGATTAATTAAATTTCTTCAATGCATGATCATGAAATTACAATATTAATTAGTAATTCCTAATTCATGAAAATCCTCATCATCAGCTAGCATATATCCATGCGTCTTTCAATAGTAGTAGTGCTGCTGGCCTTTGTCTACATCATGATCATATCATGAATAGAAGAGAACACCGACGTCGTCATATATATTACTAACATTACCAGTACTACTATTCAAGAGACCTGCAGAAGGGCCAATTAGGCCTTTAACTTGTTCAACATCATCATACTGCAACTGATTGTAGTTATCCAACAGTAAACTATTATTATTATTCTCAATCATCATCAAATTACCCTCACCATAATTACCACCACAATATGATCCCACCTGATTTTTCCCTTGGGACGTCGACATAATTCCACATGACTGCTGCTGTAGACCCTCGTGGCTGTAACTCATGATTGGATTATAATAAAGAGGGGTGGCGGCGGTGACATTTTTGTGGTAAATTGAGGTGTAGACAGTTTGTGGGAATGAAGAGGCTGATTTTGGGTGGAGGAGGAGTTTTTTCTTCAGTTTAGTGTTCCAGTAGTTCTTGATGTCATTGTCGGTTCTCCCTGGTAATTGGGCCGCTATGATTGACCACCTGCATATATATATATATATATATTTAATTAGTAATCCATTTCCATAACAAGAAATTAGTATTTTGTTTTGAAGCCAAGATCATACAGGCATCTTTTATGTGACCTTTTTTTGGTAGCAGAAAACCGTCATTTGAAAAGCAAGCAAATAATTAACGTACGTACCTGCTTCCTATAGTTGCATATAAATTGAAGATAATAGTGTCTTCTTCTTGGGAAAATTCACCATGCTTGATGTTGGGCCTTAGATAATTAAGCCACCTTAATCTGCAGCTCTTCCCACATCTTTTCAGACCTACATGTACACACACTAGTACTCATATTAATATCATATATATATATATATATATATATATATATAGAGAGAGAGAGAGAGAGAGAGAGAGTTACCAGCTTTTTGAGGGAGAGAAATCCAATTGCCAGCGATGCCGTGTTTGTGAATGAAGTCCTTTAGCTTAGCGTCTTCTTCAGGCGACCATGGTCCTTTCTTCACATTTGCCTTATCACAACAAGGAGCCCTTCCCATCTCTCTCTCTCTCTCTCTCTCTCTATTTGTGTGCGTGTGAGAGAGAGAGAGATTGTAATTATATCTGGATCTCTATACGTTGTTGGCTGTTTGAGAAACTTGTCTCACTTTTTCTCTCTCTCTCTCTCTCTCTAATTTGACTCGTTCTGTCGCGGCTTTACCCTTTTTATTGAGCCATTTTCATTAACAAATTAATTAACCAACAAGTCATCACTGCATACATCTCCTCAGAGAATATTCTTACTTTTTATATATAGTAGTGTCTGCAAATTTGATAACTTAAATATATGTGCCCTCCTATTTTACAACACAGCTTTTGTATTTTTATATATATATAAGACTAATTAACACCTCAACTTATTAATTACAGTCAATGTCCTTAAAAGACACCATGCATGTGACACAAATTACTAATTATTTCCTTCATTCTTTTATAATTTTTTTAAAATGCTACACAATAACTTTCACAGCATACACTTTACAAATTTACAATACTTACTTTATTTTAAATTATTTTTAATTCATTACATCGTGTATAACACAATTACTTATATGAACACGTTTTATAGTATGAAAGTTATACCATAAAATAAATTTACTAATATTATTTTTTTATCAGAAAAAAAATTCATGAATAAGTTTAATTTACATTTTCATTAATCGTACTCACTGATATCATACACATTTTATACTGTTGTATTAATAAATATATCTCATAATATCAATAAATACATCTTCTAAACAAATTTCACAGAAACACACTGGTCCGTGTATATATATACAGACACTAGTATTTTTTGTCCGCATCGACTTCACTGCTGTAGTCAATTACGTACACAGAGTCGATGCTAAATATATATTCTGTATAATTAAAAAACAATTAATTAATTAAAAGTAGCGATCAGTTGTAAACATGCATAGAGTCCAGTTACATAATTAAGAGAGAGAGAGAGAGAGAGAGGGAGAGATGAGAAAATAGTAAAAAGAGAGAGAAGCAATAATTGTTGAAGGATGGATCGATCCTAGTTCGCTACTGTTTATAGGATGAATTACTGATTGAGTCATGCATCCATCCATCTTTTACAGTTCAGGTTTCGATTTGCCTTTTCATTTCCTTTATATATAATAATTTCTCTTCTTTTTGAATTGTCACACTTGCAGCTGTTAACTTCTATAAAGTAACTAATTATCGGTCCTTGTACGTTGTGAAATCCACTCCTACTCCTAATTATTTACTGGGTTCTTTACATTCTGAAATCCACTCCTTCCACCTTTCAATTAATGCTACATAGGAGTATATGATAAATACATTTAATTAATTATAATTTCTACAATATATATATACACACACATACATTTGAAGTCCTTTCGAATTTTAGTTTGTCTTTCCATGTAAGAATACATGTATATTATTGGAAATATTTAATTCTAATTAAATATTGAATAATTTAATGGCAAAGTATTGTATGAAAATGGTTAATGATAAATTTATCATGAATCATGAACAAGTTTTAAAGTATCAAACTTTTAACTAGGTGTATCAAAAATTTCATTAAGTGTATCAAAAGTTGAAATCAATAAAATATTTTGACTTCAACTTTTGATACACATGAATATTTTAATACACTTGACCAGATATTTGATACATTAAAATAATTTTATGATAAGTTTATCATGAACTATTTTCATACAATACCTACTCTAATTTAATTGGTATTGTTTGACCAATAAAACAAAGATATTAAAATTAATTTCTCAAAAACTAGTTGATAAGAGTGTGTTCTACTCGTGGAGTAGATGAATTTAATGTATTAATACTCACAAAATCGATTAATGGTAAGTGAGAAATTGAGTCAACAAATTAAAGGTTAAAACCTTAAATTAGGGAGAAAAATAATTATTTAATTAATACTCATCTCACATTAGAAAATGAGAAGACTAATATATATAATATTAGTAAGTAGTCAATGCAACTAATTAAATTATAGTTATTGATTGACAATCAAAATTGCAACACGTGCGCGAGGCGAGCCCGAGGACTTGGATCTTGGCAATTGAAATTTGGGTGTACTTGGGCCTGGGGCCTGGAGTCCATCTAATTTTTTAGAACACAAAAGTTTTGTGGGTCCAACCCAATTACTCCGGTAATGGGTCAAGCTCATATTGAAACTTAACTTCATTGTACAGATTCGATGAATTTGAAGCTGACGTTATGCTGGCTCAACACTGATCAAGTTCAATGAATCTGAAGCTGACTCAACTCTGACTCTCTCGTATCAACACAAAAACGTGTGAAATTCTAAATTCGGCAGGTCAACAAATTGATTAATTTCAATCAATCTTTGACGGTTGATTAACGCAAATATGTCTGCCAGGATTAAAAAGTGGATTGTATCTTTGTAAGTTATGTATTAAATAGTAGTGCATATAGATTTTTTATTCACAAATCAGACGTTCCTAATATAACTGAAGGCACACTTATGAAAACGAGAAACATAGTATTTTTTAAGAGAACATCTTTCCTCGTAAAATTAAGGAACATAAGATTTCAACTAAATGACCTCATCAAGAGGAGTTTGATGATGAAGTTGGTCTATCTACTAAAGAAAATGAGGAGTTGAGATGTAGCAAAAAGACAAAGATAGTTAAAACCTTTTGTCATGACTTCATTACATTTATGTTGGAAGATGAACCAAAGAATATAAAAAATGCTCTTTCAAGACCAGATACTAACTCCACTCTGGCAAGAGACAATAAATAGTGAAATTGACTCCATTCTGTAAAATCATATATGGAAATTGGTTGATCTCCCACAAGGTTGTAAGACCTTAGGATGCAAATGGATCATTAAAAGGAAATATAAAACAGATGAGTCGATTGATAAATACAAAGCATGTTTAGTCACTGAAGGGTTCAAATAAATCGAAGGATATGATTTCTTTGATACCTATTCACCAGTAACTAGAATTACATCTTTTCAGGTGTTAATCGTGATTGCTTCCTTGTACAATGGTGAGATGGATGCAGAAATTTACATGGATCAACAAGAAGGTTTTATAGCACCTGAAAATGAGAAAAAGGTGTGCAAACTTGTGAAGTCACTGGATGGACTTAAATAAGCTCCGAAATAGTGACATTGAAAGACATGGGTGTAGCTGATGTGATTTTAAGAATCAAGATCAGTAGGACATCAAATGTAATATCCTTAACACAATCTCATTATGTGGAGAAAGTGTTAAAGAAATTCAATGCCTTTGATGATCCACCAGCTAAAACACCTTTGGAAATGAATGTTCACTTGAAGAAAAATAATGGTGATGTTGTAGCACAACAAGAATATGCTAGAGTTATTGGGAGAATTATGTACATTTCAAATTGTATGTGTCTTGATATAGCATGTGCGTGAATAAACTTAGTAGATTCACGAGCAACCTAAGTCACGAGCATTGGATAGCTCTAAGAAGAGTACTAAGGTACTTAAAGTACACTCTAAACTTTGGACTACAGTACACCAGGTATCCAGCTGTACTCGAAGGGTATAGTGATGCCAACTAGATCTCAGACAGTAAAGAGTCGTTCTCAACTAGTGGATATGTCTTCATTATAGGAGTCTCGTTATCCAGCGTAATAGGTACTAGGGATACACCCCCGTTTTGAACGGATGAAGATAATACACAGAAAAAAAAGCTTGAATGAGATTTCGTGAGACAGAGAAAAAATAATTAAAGTGTGGAAGGTATTACCAGTAGAAATTTGAAATTTTGAAAAAACTGCAATTAATGCTATGCACCTTTCATGCAAGAAGATCGGCTATTGTCTGCCAGTTATCACCGCAAAAGCTATGGGAAAGGAGTTGTAAGCCCTAAATGCGTGTGTTTTTAATTGTATATTGTTGGAAAGAATAAATTTTCCCATATTTGAAAAATATGAAGTACAGAGGTATTTATAGAAAAAATCTTATATCCTAATTGACTAACAAACTTCCAAATTCTTTGTGCTATGGAATATACAGAAGACGGTTTCATGTATATATGTAACCAACATTAATTAGGAAAGAGAACGTGTGTACGTGTATATAATATCTAACATGCTCCCGGAGAAGCCAAACCATCAGAGGAGAAGAAACCAAGCTTATCATGAAGAAGGCAAAAACGAGTAGCTATAAGAGGCTTGGTAAATAAATCTGCAGGCTGTTCTTCAGACGGGATAAAACGAACATCTTATAACTTCGAATGAACCTTTTCCTGAATGAAATGAATGTCGACTTCAATATGTTTGGTAAGAGAGTGAAATGCCGGATTGAATGCCAATGTGATTGTACCTTGGTTATCACACCAAAGAATGGCTGGAGCAGATAAAGGAATACCAAGTTCTTGAAATATTGAAGTGATCTAGAGAACATCAGAAGCAGCAGAGGCTAAAGATCTGTATTTGGCTTCTGTGATACTTCGGGAAACGACGGGTTGCTTCCTTGAGCACCAAGAAAGAACATTATCACCTAGCTTAACAATAAAATCAGATGTTCTACGACGATCATCCAAGCTTGAAGCATAATCAGCATCCACATAGGAGTGTAACCTGAAATCACAAATTGGAGAAAACTTAAGTCCATAATGTAATGTACCATGTATATAACGAAGTACCCTTTTGCATGCCCTCCAATGATTCTGAGTTAGTGCTTGAAGGAATAGAGAAAGTTTGTTTACACTGAAGAAATATCAGGTCTAGTTAATGTGAGATATTGTTAAGCACATATAATACTACGATAGAGAGAGGGCTTGTTGAAGAGAGGACTGTCTAGAGAGGAAAGAGGAGAACTAGGATATATGGGTGAAGAGCAAGGTTTACATTGAGAGAGATTTGCTTTGGAAAAAATGTCTCTAGCATACTTGGATTATGGGAGAGTAATACCAGAAGAGGAGTGATGTGCCTCCAGGCCAAGAAAATAATTGAAGGTGCCAAGATGTTTGAGAGAAAACCGATGATGAAGAGTATCAATGATTGAATGAACTACATTAGTGTCATTTCCAGTGAGTAGGATATCGTCTACATAAATAAGAATGAAGATAATAGTGTCATTGGCTCTTTTGTAGAATAAACACTGATCCGAGGAAGAGTAAGCAAAACCTTGTTGATGAAGAATTTGCCTCAATGTGTCATACTAGGCCTTGGGCTCTTGTTTTAATCCATATAGTGATTTAACAAGTTTGCAGACATGAGTAGGCTGTGTAGAGCTCACAAAACCTTCAGGTTGTGATATAAAAAATTATTTCATGTAAAGTGCCATTAAGGATGGCATTATTTACATCAACTTGCTGAATATCCTAACCAAATGTAACTGCAAGTGTGACTATAATCCTCAATGTAATTGGTTTCACAACAGGGTTGTATGTATGAAAGTAGTCTATGCCTACATTTTGTTGAAAACCCCGTGCCACAAGCCTTGCCTTAAGTCTATCAACAATGCCATTCTTTGTATACTTAACTCTGAAGATCCATTTTGTTGAGATGAGATTCATGTCAGAGTGATAAGGAACCAAGTTCCAGGTTGATTTTTCATAAGAGCATTGTACTTATCAAGCATGGCAGATTTCCACCGTGGATCAGATAGAGCATCAGATACAGAATCAGGTTCCAATATAGGAGTAGAAGTGTGAAAAACCCTTTATTTGACAATGCCAGATTTTGACCTGGTAACCATAGGGTGAGTGTTTAAATCAGCAGTTTGTGGGTGTGAAGAAGTGTGAGGTGCAGAAATAGTGGGAATTTGAGACTGAGAGATTGAATTAGAAGAGGATTGTAGCTCATGTGTAGTATAATTAGAAGTGTGAAGTGGAGAGTATATGGATGGAAACATATAAGGAATATGTGGAAGAGTAGAAGGCAGTGGAAGAGAAACTTTTGTGACATATGATTTGAGAGGTGGAGAGACTGCACTACTAGGAAATAGAGTTGGAAATGGAAATTCATTCTCATCAAAGACCATAGTGTTTGAGATATATATTTTCCCAGAAGGATGAAGGCATCTATAACCTTTGTGGACTGGACTGTAACCAAGAAGGACACACTTGGAGGATCGAAATTGAACCTTTGATGGATTAAAGGGCCTTAAGTAAGGATAGCAAGTGCAACCAAATACTCTGAGATGATTGTAATCTGGAATTTTGTGAAAAAGTAATTGATAAGGTGAGATGCTTTTTAGAACAGGAGAGGGAAGACAGTTGATGAGATATGAAGCAGTGTGAAAAGAGAACTACCAATAAGGCATAGGCAGATGACCATGAGCAAGCATTGCCAAACCCAGTTTGGTGACATGTTGATGTTTCCTTTCCACTAGACCATTGTGTTGGTGAGTGTAAGGACAAGAGTGTCTGATTTGAATGCCAAGAGAGGTAAATAACTTTCCAAGTGAGACAAATTCACTCCCCATATCACAATGCACATCTTTTACTTTGAAACCAAATTGCCTTTCCACCAGGTTTAAAAACTGAGGAAAAATAGTGGAGACCTCATATTTTAACTTTAAAGGATAAATCCATTAGTATCGGGTAAACTCATCAACCATCAGTAGATAATATCTAAAACTATCAACATATGATAAAGATGTAGGACCCCAAATATCAGTGTGTATCACATCAAAAGGAGCTGTAGAAGAATGATGAACTGAGGTGAAATATTTTTATGTATTTTGCCCAAAATGCAAGGTTCATAAACAGAAGAAGTAGATTACATAAGTACATGTAGTTATCGTAATACAGTGGAAAATGTAGAGTTGCAAGGATGTCCTAGCCTCAAATGCCACAGATTACATTTATTAGAAGTAACAGAAACATCATTACAAGTGAACTACTCAAGATCTGGATTACTTGATGTCTTCCTGGATAAATGGCCAATGTCCAGTTAATAGAGACCTTGCTTAAGAGTTCCTCTCAGAAGGACTTTGTGTGTCCTCAGATCCTTAACAACACAATGGGTAGAGTAGAATTCAATCAAAGCATCATTATCCTTAAGAAATTGAGATATACTTAACAAGTTCTTTGTGATATAAGGGATATGTAAAACTCTATCCATATTAACAGAAGAAGCATGTTGTAAAGTAGGAATTGTAAATGATCCAACATGTTGAATAGGAAGAGAACAACCATTACCAACAGTAAGTCTGGAGGTACCTTGATAAGGTGAATGGATGTGCAGATTTTCCAATTGAGAAGTAACATGGTGTGTGGCACCATTGTCCATGTACCAATTTGTACCTGAATTGGACTGAGAGGACATCGTAGATGTATTAGTAGTATTAGTAGGTAAAATACCAGCAGTAGATGAGTGATTAGGAAGGTGTGCTTGAGGTGGAAATATAGGAGCAGACTGATGACCAGGAGAGTTATCAATTCCCTAAAAAGTTGAGTCAAAACGCTTGTAGCATTTTGAGGCAATAAGGTTTGGCTTGCCACAAAGCTGGCAATAAATCTTAGGCTTAGATGGAAATCTGAACTTGTTCTTCTATTTACCAGAATTACCCTTAGCATTAGAAGTAGCAACATTTGCAGAAGGAACTGAAGTAGAAATGGAAGTGTTTGTAACTGAAGGCGTAATGTCATAGCATGAGCCTTGGACTGAGACTAAAATAATTCCTCAAGGATACACCAAACCTGATAGGAATGAAGACATCTGCTTACATGTCCAAGTATGGACTCAGAAATCGAGCATAACAACCAATCGAGTAGAAATTGATCTCTACGCAGCCAATCAGCATTAGTCGTGGAAGAGCTTGTTGCTTCATCAGATGGAGGAGAAAAAACGAAGAGTACATCCTCAATGGAATGGGCACGAACAGATGTTAAAACTTGCGATCGCAAGAAAATATAATTCGATCAATCAAGTCGAATATGCAGTTTAATGAAATTGGGTAAAGGAGTAGTCATGATAGAATCAGAGAAGATAGGATAACAGCGGAAGAGATGAAGGATCAGAAGACAGGATGGAGATATGAAGATAATCGAAATTAGATGAAGATGTTCATGAATTGCTATGAAGGTAACTGAAAAATGGATGAAGATAGGCATAACCAAAGATAAAGATAACCGAAAGTTTATGAAGAGATGCATGAAAATGAATGTAACCGAATTGGTTGAAAGCATAACAGAATTAGGAGAGAGCTCGGGATACCATGTTGGAAAGAATATATTTTCCCATATTTGAAAAATGTAAAATACAGAGGTATTTATAGAAAATATCTCATATCCTAACTGTCTAACAAACTTCCTAATTCTTTGTGCTATGGAATATACAGAAGACGGTTTCATGCATATATGTAACCAACATTAATTAGGAAAGAGAACGTGTGTACGTGTATATAATATCTAACATATATACCTATTACCTACTTGAGTTAAATAATTGACATTAGTGAAACAGTGCATCAAGAGTAGAAATTAATAGAAGTTGGACCTGTGGCCAACGGAGACTGCTTGCGTAATGGAAGAGAGGGCGTTCTTCAAGTTTTGAGCGAAACTCGCGATACATGCATGATGACATATATATATATATATATATATATGCGCGATGTTATTCTACTGGAAAGGGGCAGTTTTACTTTCCGCGTTTAAGGGATCTAATGCGTATTTTGAAAGTCATTATTGTCCTTATTAAAATAAAAATTAAGGAAAGAATTTGGAAGGATGTGTACTGGCATGAGCAATATATATGCATATATGTATATTATATGTTTGGACTACGTTGCTCATCGAGAAAAAGAAAAAGATGTATAAGGGGGCAGTCTAGATCTGTGCGATTTTGATATTTGACCAAAGATAATGCCACAATTTTCTGGGCTAGCTTGGGAATAAGACTCACCTACTATCACCGAATATATATATAATATATTTTCTTGGACATACTACTGATTTCCCCCTTTATATATATAAATGCTCGCACCGTAACTTGGTTTTGAAGGAGAGTCTTCTTCTCCAGCGCACTAGCGTTCGATATCAGACCTTCTTCTTTAGCCCCAGAGAAACGCGGCAGGTTCTTCTCTCAGGCGTTCGATTCAGTGACTGCCTTCACCACTCACACCATGTCGACGGCAGTTAACAAGTCCAACGGCGGCTATGAGTGGTTGACAGTAGTTTGAATCGCAACAATGACTTCAAATCGTGGTGATCGATAATTGAGAAAAGCCTACTTCTCGGTGAACTCGGACGACACTTCCAAGCAACGAATCCTTGTCGACAGCGGCCTCTCGATCGTGTTATAACAGTAGGCAAAACTACTTCTCACGTCATTACGGTTGTTGGCGGCAATTTTCCTTGCTTTACAACATTTGACTTGATTAGCTCTTCTACCGTGATCACCTAAGTGTAGATTGACATTAGTGCATGCTGTCACTGCACAAGAGGATGAGATTGCGCTTCCCTCAACACTTGTCGATGTTCGTGACACTCGGCCTGTGGTGGACTACAGTTCCCCTCTTTCCCGCCGTCTGTGATATCATTCAAGCAGAAGTTATCTCTCCGAGCCAGACACACTTGTTATTCTCCTACAACCTTCGTGCGACATCGGCTTCTCAACGAGTGCTCTTCCCAAAAAATTTCAACAACTGAGTAAGTTCTTGTTCTCATCATCAATTTTCGATCTTAAATGTTATGTCCGTAGAGTTCATAAGCCATTTGATGACGGCGTTGGATCTTCGCGTAACGTGAGTCGTTCTCATTTGGGACTTCTCCGTGATATGTACAATGATTTTGATAAATTGATATCGGAGTTACCAAAGAATTTTCCTTATAACATGACCAGACACATCTTCAGTGTAGACGACAGCGGTCATAGTCGGGCAAAATAAGTTTCCAAAAATAACTCTTTCGATACTGATTGTGATGTTGAGCGAGCCTGTTCATTGTGGAAACGTTTTGTGGATGATATTGTTGGACCTGCCTGAGTCCTTCTTTTGCCAAATATTTGTCTGAACATCCCTATTGTCCGGTATCTCGCTCTCCGGAGTCATTTAGGAGAACTGAAAGGACGAGTTGGCATTGTAATAAGTATTAAAGCATCGTGACTCTAACTTATCTTAACTCTTGGCATGGAAGATAGGATACGCCTAGTGATGTTCACTACTACATTGTTGACAGAATTTATTAACGGTGTTTATTTATGTGGCTTTATATCATGTTAATTCTATCAAACAATAATCCAAGAATTTGTGTTCTTGGATGTAAAATATGAGGAGGGAGAGTGGAGAATTTAGAGAGAGAAATATTGCAAGAGTAGTAGTATTGATTTTCAGAATTGTGAGAATTGTGTGAATAGTACAAGAGGTCTTATTTATAGGTGTGCGAGTGTGAGACGGCACCTTACGAGCCTATATGGCTTCCGGTGTTGACGAGGGTCCATAACCCTCTTCCTGGTCCCTTACACTGCTACCTATGTTGTGCCTCGTCCTACTACTATGCCTTAGACTAGATGGGCCTCATTAAAAACCTCGCCGTAAACCACCCTTGTGGATAAACCGGACGGAGGGAAAAAGAGTACAACCATCGGGATCTAGTAGGCTACAAGGCTAGCTCTTGGGCGAGCTAGGGGGCGAGCTCTGGAAGGCGAGCTTGGAGGTGTGCTCTGGAGGTGTGCACTGGAGGTGTGCACTGGAGGTGTGCTCTTGGAGGTGTGCTCTGAACGAGCTCCAATGCCTTGTATGGTTCTTGGGGGTGATGCGATGGCGGAACTCGGCCTGCTAGGGACCACGACGAGGTCCTTGCCCACCTCGGCTAGCTCCCTCGTGTTGGCCTTGGGGACCTCAGTGAGGTCCTTGCCCACCTCGGCTAGCTCCCTCGTGTTGGCCTTGGGGACCTCGGCGAGGTCCTTGCCCACCTCGGCTAGCTCCCTCGTGTTGGCCTTGGGGACCTCGGCGAGGTCCTTGCCCACCTCGGCTAGCTCCCTCGTGTTTGCCTTGGGGACCTCGGCGAGGTCCTTGTCCACCTCGGCTAGCTCCCT
>JAPKLY010000257.1:151562-182223 GCA_026898435.1 Prunella vulgaris
TTGGGGACCTCGGCGAGGTCCTTGTCCACCTCGGCTAGCTCCCTCGTGTTGGCTAGCTCCTCTGTGTTGGAGCTAGCTTCTCCATCATTTATTCTCGTAATTCTTTATCAGTAGTTTGCTTTAGTTCGCCTATCAACATTTCGCCTATCAACATACATATCCTATATGAGTAAAGGGACGGGTCAAACCCCAACATAAATGGTAGTAGTGACATAATGATATGATGGAAGTATGTCTCTGTTTCCCTCTTCATCCGGCCATCATGTAAGTGTTTCAATATTGGGAAATCGCCCCCATTCAGCTGATGTCTAACTCCTGGTTTTACTTTATAAGTACTCTGATCAACTTTGGAGAAATTCTGATTATATCAACCAAGCCATCTGTGATGGAGTTTTTTTATCCATTGTGATTGGACTCATGAACTTGAGATTGTTATCTGAGAAATACATGAGGATACCTCCTTGCTAGCTACTAAGATGTTAGCTCTTCATACTGCAATCCTAACTACTCAAGCTCCAACAGAGATGGACCTTCGATGCATAGCCCTCAAAGTGAAGAAAAGTTGGGATTGATGTTGCACGGGTACAAAAGAAAAGAGCAAGAGAGAATGACGAGCTGCAAGGTAAATTTTATACTTCCATGCAAATATTTTCTTATGCATCGATCAATCCCTGCTCTACCTTGCTTTTACAGATGTAATTCGAGTCACTTTGCTTCTGATGGTTGCATGCTTGTCACGTATGGACTTTATGCCCCCGCTTATATTGTGTTCAATTAATGTCATCACATTAAACTGATCACGTGGTACGAGCTCGGAGTTGAATATTCTTTAAACAGTGGACGTCTAAAAATTTTACTCTGTTTAGACTATCTTGTCCATGTACAATATTTGGACTTTGCAGTTATGCTCTCATAAGCTTGTGCTAGAGAGATAATTAGCTTGTCTAGACATAAAATTTTGCCAACTTTGATTGCAAAATAATTAGCTTGCCTTTGAGTTGGTGTTGCCCCTATTGAGAGATGATTAGCTCGTCAAGGGACTTTATTTTTAAGGGATTATTCTCGTCAGTTATATTTGTCGAGCAAAATCCATCGTGCCTCACACTAAACTCAATTTGCAAGATAATTAGCTCATCTTTAGTTTAAATTGGGCGACTTTGGCTCCAACTATAGTCATGCTCACTAACTTCAAATAAAGTTTGTGCGAGAATACTTGGAACTCGCTAAATTCAAATGATGCTTGCATGAGGTGCTTGGAGCTCGATAACTTCTAGTGAAGTTTACGCTAGGTATTTTGAGCTCACTAACTTCCACCGAAGCTTGCGCGAGGTACTTGGAGCTCGCTAACTACCATGAAGTTTGTGCGAGTAGTGTTCACAATACCTTTGTAAAGGCAAAAAAACTTTTTATTCATATTGTGAAGGCAAAAAAACTTTTTATTCATATATAACAATATATTTACATGTCCCTCAGAGCTTTACAAAATGAAAGTGTAACATCTTATTAAGCACGGAATTCTCTACTCCGAATTTTCTAATCTTGGTCTTGGAGTTGAAGTGCTTTCATTCTGCTATTTGAAGAGATAATACAATGGGCGAGTCCTCCCAAAATTCCACAAGACTGGAGCATGTGCAACTTCAGTTTGTTATTGTTGTGAAAGTCTGTTTTATCATCCTCTTTCACCTCCCCCAATCTCTGGGACAATAAATTTTTACGGTTAATGAGCTCGCTTGCTCCTCTTCTGCATTCTGCATATGTCGTGGGTAGGTCCTTGGTAAGACTGCGTGTTAAGTACCTTGGTTTAGATTTTGATGTGTGCAAAACAATGTGTTAAATTTGTGTAAATTGATCTAATACTTGTGCTAAGGAAATTGGTGTTTGAAACATATAGTTGTAAGTGAAGTCTGCAGCTGTATACATGATCACTGTACAGCTAGACATAACCCTACAGATGTAAGGTTTCTCTACAGCCGATTTTTCTTATTGACAGGACTCTACAGCTGCAAAGAACCGTTTGAAGAGATGGTACAAGTCAGAGATTATTTGAAGTTAATGAAGACCCTTAAGCACTATTAGTGTAGCTCTCAAGCACTCACTAAACTGTATTTAAGTGGAGATTATTTCTAAAGAAATCTGGAGGATAATGAAGATTAGTTAGAAGACAGCCAGAGATCTGAAGGAAAGGACAATAGTACAATCAGTACTATCCTGTGTGAAGAATGAGGACCACTTCACACATGCCAAATGGAGAGAGAGGAGCCTTATTCGGATTTCAAATTTGAATTTCCAACGGATAAGTCACACCACTCAATCTATAAATAGAAGAAGTCCTCAGAGGAAGCAACAACAACAACCCTAAGCATACAAACATTCTGCCTAAGCAAATCTACAACCAACAACTTTCTGAGAGAGCTTTATTTGTTTTTATTCTTTGTGATTCATAGGATAGTTGGTTAGGATTTTCTTAGAAAGAATCACATATTTTGTTGTTGTTCCCTCACCTATTTTAATTTCTACTTAATGTAGATATCTCTTTGTGAGGTTTTGTAAAACTCTTTGTGAGTTATATTCTGAGTGAATAGGGTAGTTTAATCTCTTTTTAGAATAGGAATCTGAGTGAACCTAGTTCTAAGGGGGAACTACTTGTATTGATCTAAGTGATCTCATCTTAGTGAATTTGGCACATGAGTGTTGTAACAGTGGATGTAGGTGGTCTTTGTATAGACACTAAACCACTATAAATCTGGTCTATTTATTTTCTGTCATTTCAATTCTTGTTCTGCATATTTCATTTCTTGTTACATTCATCATTCTTGTGAAAATTCAAGTGCATAAGACTTTGTGGTTATCACTGAGAAACTGACTCTACAGCTGTAGACTTTCATAAGTCACTCAGCTGTTAAGTTTGTTTATATTGTTTTTCATTAACACTCACTTAATTTCACTGCACATTAGAGTATTCTCAATAAAATTCTAATTGTGAGAACTCCTCTGATACTTTGTCTACAAGTGATCTTTTATTTTGCAAAGTTTTTGAAATCTGCAGCTGCAGACTTCTTAAAGTCCACAGTTGTAACCTTTGTGGTCCAGTTTCTAAAACTCTTGTAGACTTGTTATTCTGAACTTTAAAAAAAGAGATACTGTAAGGTTCTAGAATCCATCCTTTTGAAAAGTTTGAAAAATCTGATTTTGGACTCAAGGTCTATTCACCCCCCCCCCCCTTTAGACCTTGACCACTTTAAGGGACCAACATTGCGGAACATGGGGGAATCTCCCCTAAATCCTCCAAGTAGAGATTGAAGCGCGAGTTCATCGCTTACAGGCTCACCATGAGGATGATCTCATTAATCCTATCAATGTATTGTGCATCCCCCTCATTCTTTTATTGTCGAACTCTCATCAGTCGATGGTGACTTTCTGGCTTGTTGATTTTTGCAGCAAAGTATGATACAAACTTTTCCCCAAACTTGGAAAATTATGGATGGAGGGGGATCAAGATTCATATACCATTTGTGGGCTAGTTCACCCAGCGTAAGAGGGAATTGATGATATTTTATTGCATCTGTTGCACCTCGACCAGTCATATAAATCCTGTACTTGGATAAATGAGTTTTCGTATCCGTCCTTCCTTCATAAAGAGAAGCTTGGAAAGGATTTATCTTCCACTAAACAGGAGCATCTTCCAGCTTGATGGTCAAAGGCTCATTGTCCGAGCTTAACTGCTTGTGGAGATCTCCTTTGATTTTATCTTGTCCTCCACCTCAGGTATTCTTTTTTGTAAAGCTTGTAAGAGGGATTGCTAGCTATATTGCATAGCCCCTGGTCTTACCAGTTCAATAGCAGGTTCTTTGTAAACATAATGTGGAAGATCTTCTAGGCCCAATCGATCATGGACAAAAATATGGGACTAATCGCGTTTAAACAACACGCTCTGTGAAAAACTAATTTGCTGCCTGGCTGAGTTTCCAGGTTCATCTTCTCTTAAATATGAGAAATGCATTGGAGTGTAATTAGATGACCTTGTCAATGATTCTGGAATGCAAAAATCTTGTGTTATTTCTTGGTTGGTAAGCCATGAAGAGGATCTCCTAGAGAGATCTAAACTAAGTCGGTTGAAAAGCGATTGAGATTCGAATTCCGTTGCCTTCATCTGGCTTTTCCCTTGGTGCTCATCCACTCTCCTCATTTTGTTTTGATGAAAAATGTACTTTTTCTTCAGAGCAGAGGATGAACTCTTTGTTGCTCTAATTTCTTTGGCTTTTTGATGGAGTTCCCGGACAAGTGTATCCACTTGCTCGGGAGACTCAAAGTATTGCATAGGAATGGGAATCCATTCCTTGGCCGACGCCAAGGTGTGGTCTGAGCACGCTCAGCTACAGGGATTTAGACCAAGGTGTGTGCATTTTTTGCAGATGGATTTCCTCCCGGATGAGACATAAAGAATCCAGAAAAAGTATTGGGGAGAGTAGTACAAGAAGTATTAGCAGCCGTTGATTTTGTTATATCCACGATGAGTTGTCGAAGTACTCAAAACTATAACTTTGAAGATAGCTTTCAAAATTTTCTTAGAGTCTTGAGGATTTGAAGATGAACTTCAAAATCCAATTCAAAATCCTTAAACTTTGGTGATGTACGTATTTGATTACCCTCCTTCTAGCGCTAATTGTTATTACCTGTTGGTCCCTAAAAGTGGTCAAGGTCTAGGGGGGTGAATATACCTTGAGTCCAAAATCAGATTTTTCAAACTTTTCAAAAGGATGGATTCTAGAACCTTACAGTAGCCTTTTTTTTAAAGTTCAAAATAACAAGTCTACAAGAATTTTAGAAACTGGACCACAAAGGTTACAGTTGTGGACTTTAAGAAGTTTGCAGCTGCCGAGTTCAAAAACTTTGCAAAATAAAAGATCACTTGTAGACAAAGTATCAGAGGAGTTCTCACAATTAGAATTGTATTGAGAATACTCTAATGTGCAGCGGAATTAAGTGAGTGTGACTGAAAAACAATATAAACAAACTTAACAGCTGAGTGACTTATGAAAGTCTACAACTGTAGAGTCAGTTTCTCAGTGATAACCACAAAGTCTCATGCACTTGAATTTTCACAAGAATGATGTTAGGATATCTATGTTAGATGTTTTGATGATATAATAAACCACTCAGCTTGTAATAGGACCAGCTGAACATGTTAGTCAGCTGATGAGTAGTTAGGATTAGATAGGTTCAAGTGAGGGGGAATCTACCTTGCTGCCTAGAATATCCGAAGCTATCATAGAAGAGAAGACCAGCTAAGACCTTGTGGACTTAGCCGACTTCAGAAGACAGAAGTTTTATGCAGCTGACACTAGAGCATCAAGAGCAGATCATCAGAGAAGTTAACATCAGCTGATATCAGAAGAGACAGATCAGCTGATATCAGAAGATTAGCTGATCAGCTGAGAGCACGTCGCAGACAAGACAAGGACCATGGATAAAAGACGTATCCAGACTAAGTCAAGAAGACCAGCTGAGGTGCACACCAGCAGACTTGCACATCAGCTGAGGTCCAAGTATCAGCAGACTGGCACACCAGCTGAGGAGACAGATCAGCTGAGGTCTTGTGCTCGGCCCAGATTCTTCAGAATCATTTTAAGGGTTGACTTGCGACATAAAAGGAGGATTCCCAGAATAGAAGATCAATCAATCAAGGGGACAAACTTGATTGATTGTAGATCACGAAGATTGACGGGAATCAAGAAGGAAATTTAATCAATCACAAATGATTGATTGAATACGAGATTATAGGATCTCAGATTTCTAGTCTTTTCCAACGGCTAGTTATTTGACCCTATAAATTAGAGTAATAGTGATAAGTTCAGTATTGATTCACACGCATATTAAGCTAGCCAATACTCTGTCAGCTTTATCACTTACGCTAAAAAACACCGTTCATACTTATCCTTTGTAAAAGATTTGTAGAAGCTGTGAGAAGTCAATTGCAATTATAGCATTGACTAGTTGTAAGGAGAGTAGTACTCTCAAACTGTGTAAGTAAGGGAGTAAGTGAGTTAGTGGAGAGCCCCTCAAGTCCAAGTTGGATTGAGGAGAGTGGATGTAGGACAGTTGGTCCGAACCACTATAAATCCTCTGTGTCTCTTCGTATTTCTTTTTGTTCTTATTTGAGCACATCACCTAAAAGCCAATTTTCATTAAAAACGTTTCCGCACTATTCACAGCGCACTACTTTCAAAATCAGACTACCTCAAGTAGTCTGCTGGTTTTCTGAATAAGCCGAATAATTTGAAAAAGGTTTTTGAATACTTACAAGTCTATTCAACCCCCCCTTCTAGACTTGCTCAAAGGTATTCTTTCCTAAAAACCTGTCTTTGGGACCAACAAGTGGTATCAGAGCTGTGTGTCCAAAAGACCACAGCCTGAGAAAGCTTTTGGTGGTCACCCGGACAGATCCCTGAAAATCTGTTTTTAGAAAAATTTTGTGTGCCTTTTATCGAATCACTTGCAGATATGTCTTCCTACAAAAAGAGTGGATCCAAGATAAGGAAGCTGCCTGAATTCTCCATAAAGGATTATGATTACTGGAAATTCAGAATGGAGAATCACCTTGGAGCCATTCATGATCGGATGTTAGATGTTCTGGAGGAAGGGCCAATCAAGTTCTTCTGGGAAGGAGTAAGCGATGGCAAGACTCCAGAAGCTGAAATCAGTGAAAGAAGGAAGACAGAGAAGAAGAAGAGTGAATTAAACGATGCTGAAAGGAAACTCTTCAACCTCGATCAAGTGGCCAGAACAGAAATCATTGAGACACTCTCCAAAGAATATATAGAGAAAATCAAGACGTGCAGAACTGCTAAGGAGATGTGGGAGAAACTCTCCTTGATGTGTGAAGGGACAGATCAAATCAAAGAGAACAAGCTTCAAGCTGTTCTACATACCTTTGACACATTTAAAATGAAAGCTGATGAAACCATTGATCAGCTAGATATGAGGCTGACAAACATACTGAATAAGGCAAGCTCCTTAGGAAAGGATTACACGGAGAAAGAGATTAATAAAAAAATTCTGATATCTCTTACTCCTAGATGGAGAGTGAAGGTGACAGTAATTAAAGAGACAAAGAATTTATCTGAGATGAGTCATCATACACTGCTATCTCATCTGAAGGCACATGAGTTCGATATCCAAGAAGAAGATCAAGAAGATGAGACTCCAACTTCATCAGTCACAAAGAATGTTGCTTTCTCTGCTGCAGCTGATAGTCAAGAGAAGTCCTCTGGTCCAGAGGACATGAGCTTAAAGGAGCAACTTGCTTTATTGACCAAGAAGTTTGACAAGATGTCAAACAAATTTCAGAAGTATAGATCTCATTGGAAGAAGAATAAGAGTGATTATTCCAGAAGATACCAGAAGTCATCTGATGCCAGAAGACCATCAGATGAACAGGAGACCAGATATAAGTCTCCAGAGAGAAGGAGGGAACCAAGTCCCAGAAGAGGAGGAGATGGTGTTTGTTTCACTTGCAACAAGCCAGGACATCTCAGTTATGATTGTCCTCAGCTTACCCTAAGGGAGAGAGAAGAGAAGAGGATCAAGAGAGATCGCAGGTTCGCTGATAAGAGAGCTCTGATGGCAGAGGAGGAGAAGCAGGACATCAGCTCATCCTCATCCTCATCTGATTTTGAATCAGAGGATGATATTTGCCTCATGGCTAAGGTAGAAGAGGTAAATTCTTCTACTCACTCTGTTAGCTCATCTTGCTCCTCTACCTATTCTATGGAGTCAGATATACACAAGTTGTTATCTGATCTCCAATCCTCCTTAAAAGTCTGTTCTAAGCTGGAAGAGGAGAACTCAAGTCTGAAAGCTGAAGTTTTAAGCTTGAGACAAGATCTGGAAAGTGCTAGACTACCAGTGATATCCTATGACTCACAAGCCAACAAGTCTGCTGACTTAATAGCAAAATGTGAGGAACAGGAGAAGCTGATAGAAAAGCTACTTTCTGAGAACACTGTCTTAAGTGAAGAACATAATCTGCTGACAGCTAAGTTCGATGAACTCTTCAAGCAAAATGAACTGATAACCAAAAATTCACAGCAGCTTCAGCTGAAAGTGGATCAGCTGACTAAGGCAAAAATTGCCGTGTCTAAAATAGCTGCGTCCTCACAAACTGTGAATGATAAAAGGGGTCTTGGTTATCCCAAACCCAAACCACAAAAGAAGAAGAAAGGTGACAGTGGATTAATTAGGGATCCTCGAAAGGGTAAAGGGCCAGCTGAGCCTGCATCTGGATCAGAAGGGCAAAAGAGCAGAGGGACAGAAAAGGTCCCAACTGGACAGAAGAGCTCCAAAGCTCAGAAGTCTGCTGGTGATCAAAAGGTTTCAGCAGAGTAGAAGAGTACTAAAACTCAGAAGCATGCTGACAATCAACATAAGTCCAAAGCTCAGAAGCCTCGAGATCAGAAGAGGAATCCAAGTCATAGCTCAGCTAAGACAAGGAGAACTCAGCAGAGGAATGATAAGCCTGGGTCATCTCAGCAGAGTAAACCCAAGCGAAACAGACCTCAGCCCTGGGTTACTTTTAATGTAACCAAAGTAGGCAGGCCTTCACCGACTAAAGTTTATGAGTCATTCGGAGGCTAAAGTCAAAATTATCCTTTTGAGCAACCCACCTACAAACCTGCTGTTATCACTCATCGCCCCAGAAAAGATCCTCTGAGGGAGATGATTTTTGTGGACAAATATGGCAGAAGGTTGAGATCGCCTAAACCTCATAAGGATGATCTCTACCTGTGGATCCAGAAAGTCGATACTAACCAATCAGGACCCAAAGATAGGGTACCTAAAGCCTGAGTTTTAATTTCAGGTTAACTCTAGCCCTATAGAAAGAGGAGAAGCCAAGGCCCATGTCTGGTACATTGATAGCGGTTGCTCGAAGCACATGACCTTTGAGAAGCATCTTCTCCAGATCCTTATAACGCTGGATGGGCCTAGAGTTGTGTTCGGTGACAATAATTTTGGAGTCACCAGAGGAGTAGGAACTCTGCTGATCAAAGGAACAAGAGTTGAAGAAGTCTACTATGTAGAGGGACTCATGCACAATCTTCTGTCTGTATCCCAATTCTGTGACAAGGGATATTCAGTAAGATTCTCTAAGAACTCTTGTCTTGTTATTAATGATTTAAATGAACATGTGCTACTAACTGGCCTTAGAAGAGGTAATATGTATCTTGCAGATTTTGCAAGCTGTTCAGCTGACTCTTGTTTTGTTGCTAAAAGCTCACTAGAGATCAGCTGGCTCTGGCACAAGAGGTTAGGTCATCTGAACTTCAAGACTCTCAACAAGGTTGCAAGGAAGGGTCTAGTCAGAGGTCTACCAAATGAGGTGTTTGCATCTGGGCAGAAGTGTGATGCCTATCAGAAAGGGAAGCAGACTAAAGCCTCATTCAAAGATGTGCAGAGTACTTCAACAACAAAAGCACTCCAGCTGCTTCATATGGATTTGTTTGGACCTGTCTCACCTCTCAGTTTCAGTGGAAGGAAGTACACACTGGTGATTGTTGATGACTATACAAGATTCACTTGGGTAGTGTTCTTGTTCAAGAAGAATGAGACTATGGTCAAGATGCTGGAGTTGTTCAAGAGGATTCAGAAGGAACTGGACCTCAGCATAGTCAGAATCAGAAGTGATAAAGGTACTGAGTTTCTTAACTCTGTTGTTTCTGACTATTGCAGGGATAATGGTATTCAGCATGAGACATCAGTTGCCAGAACACCTCAGCAAAATGGGTTAGCTGAGAGGAGAAACAGAACCCTCAAGGAGGCAGCAAGGACTATGTTAGCTGAATATCAGACTCCTCAAAGATTTTGGGCAGAAGCCATCAACACTGCCTGCTTCATCCAAAATAGGTATCTACCAGTCAAGAGACATGGGAAGACTCCTTACGAAATGTACAAAGGTAAAACTCCTAACCTTTCCTCTGTCCATACTTTTGGGTGTAGGTGTTTCATCCATGACAATGGAAAGACTAAGTTAAAGACTTTTGATGCTAAGGTTGCTGAAGGAATATTCTTAGGATATTCTGGAAGTAGCAAAGCCTATAGAGTCTTTAATAAAGTCTCTCTCTGTGTGGAGGAGACACCCCATGTTGTATTTGATGAATCTTTTCATGAGTACAACAAGGAGAAGCTAGCAGAAGAGGTGGATCAGCTGAATCTGTCAGATAAGCCAGATCTGATTAAGGTAGTAGTACCTAGGATAGATTCAGATTCAGATTCAGATGATGAGCCCAAATCAGCTGATAAATCCTTATCAGCACCAGATGATGGTACTTCGACTCCTGACACTAACCAAGGGGGAATTTTAGACAAGACCCAAGAGGAGCAGACTATGGCACCTCAAAGGGGCAAGAAGACATTGTCTGATTTCCCAGCTGAACAGATTCTAGGAGATCCAAGTGTAGGTGTTCAGACCAGAAGAAAGCTAAACTTGGGTGCTCAATTCAGCTGTTATGTGTCTCTGATAGAACCCAAGAATATCCATGAAGCTCTTGAAGACCCAAACTGGATTGTAGCTATGCAAGAGGACCTAAATCAGTTTGTGAGACAAGAAGTTTGGACTCTAGTAGAGAGGCCCAAACATCAGAAGGTCATAGGCACTAAGTGGGTATTTAAGAACAAAAAGGATGAAAATGATGTAGTGGTTAGAAACAAGGCAAGGCTAGTAGCCCAGGGGTATTCACAGTCAGAGGGGATTGACTATGATGAGACATTTGCTCCTGTGGCAAGACTAGAAGCCATTAGATTGTTTCTGGCATACGCTGTTTTCAAAGGGTTCAAGGTATATCAGATGGATGTCAAGTCAGCGTTTCTGAATGGAATCCTGGCAGAAGAAGTTTATGTGGAACAACCACCAGGATTTGAGATTGGGAACAAGGTTTATAGGTTGCAGAAGGCTTTATATGGACTAAAGCAGGCACCTAGAGCTTGGTATGATACTCTATCACAGTTCCTACTGGATAGTGGATTCAGTAAAGGAAAGATAGACAAAACCTTGTTCAGAAAGGAAGACAGAGATGATATCCTCTTAGTGCAGATCTATGTGGATGATATCATCTTTGGCTCCCCCAACAAGCTGATGTGTGATGAGTTCAGCAAGCTGATGACCAGCAAGTTTGAAATGTCTATGATGGGGGAGATGACTTATTTCCTTGGACTGCAGGTGGAGCAGATGTCCAATGGAACTTTCATTAACCAAGCTAAGTATGCCAAGAATTTGATTGAAAAGTTTGGAATCAGTAGTAGCAGAGAAGCTAAGATTCCAATGATGGCAAACTTTAGCATGGATCCAGATGAGGCTGGTGAGAAAGTGGATCAGACACAATATAGGGGACTTATTGGTTCTCTGCTGTATCTCACTGCCAGCAGACCTGATATCAGCTTTGCAGTTGGGGTGTGTGCAAGGTTTCAGGCAAATCCTAAGAAATCTCATCTGGAAGCAGCAAAGAAGATTGTAAAGTATTTGAAGGGTACTTACAATCTAGGCCTCTGGTACCCAGCTGATGACAACTTTCAGCTGAGTGGGTACTCAGACTCTGACTATGGAGGGTGCAAGATTGATAGGAAATCAACCTCTGGCACATGTCAGTTTCTGGGAAGTAAGCTGATATCTTGGTTCTCCAAGAAGCAGACTTCAGTAGCTACTTCTACAACAGAGGCAGAGTACATGGCTGCTGGTAGTTGTTGTTCTCAGCTGCTCTGGATCAGACAACAGCTGAGGGACTACCATGTGATCACAGAAGTGATACCCATCTTCTGTGATAGCACAAGTGCAATAGCCATTACTCAGAATCCTGTTCTCCATACTAGATGCAAGCATGTGGACATAAGACATCATTTTCTTCGGGATCATGCTGAGAAGGGAGATATCAGGATGGAGAAGATTCATACGGAGAAGCAGAGAGCAGATGTGCTTACCAAACCCTTAGCAGAGATAAGATTCAGAGAATTAGTAGCAGAGTTAGGAATGATAGATGGAGGAGCAGTTCTTTAGAAAGAAAGTTTTTTTTTTGGTAAACGGGTAGTCAGCTGGTACCCAGCTGAGGACTATTCTGCTGAAGTAATCAGCTGATCCTCAAATCAGCTAATCTGGTATGTCTACTTATTCTTTCCTTTCTTTTCTCTATCTTGTTATGTCTAACTTGATACAGGGATAAGTTATGAGTGTCAGACAAGGCTACTTTGCTTCAGCTGGTCCATATCAGATGATATCAAAGACCCAGATGAGCAGAAAAGATTTTTATGAGGATCGCTCTTATCAGCTGACTTTGCCACGTCAGCTTCCCGATAAGTATTTCTATGATCTTTATGTCGGTTTTAAAATCTTATTTTATTTATCAAATCTTTTCAAAAATTTAATAAATCCCTAATTTCTAAAATTATTTTAGAAAATTGGCAATCAAATCTTTTCTTTTACGAAAATTCGGGGATTTATTACCTTTTTCAAAATAAGGTGTCAGTTGTAATTAATTTACCGCCTAAATCTTCTCAAAAAGTGCTTTCATCATTACCTTTTTTTCAAAAAGGCGAATCTTTTGAGGCGGTCAAAACCTTTCGAAATCTTGACACCCACGCATCACCTCCAAAATTCTCAAAGGTCATTTATTCTGGACCTTTGATTTGTGTGATGCAAGATACAAATCTATGATCAAAATTGATTGGTTTTAATTTTTGGAAAAACTGCTCATATCTCTCGATACTTATATATACCCCTTAACTTCTTTTTGAAAACCTTCTGTTCCTAAATCTTTCTGCCCGAAGTATTCCTGCATACTATTATCTCTGCATTCAATCTCTGTTTTGAAAGTATGGCATCTAAGGCAATGCAAAAACTCTTCAAGGAAAAGATGTACGCAGAGATGTGTGTCGATTTCGACACGACTAGGGTTCCTGAAATTAGAGAAATCCTAAACCTTCTTCAACATCACAGTCTCCGAACCTTCATCTCCATGACCCCCCCTGACCATAAAACCCTAAATTTCTATGCCTTCCAATTCCTTCTTAGGGCCCAGTTCAGCACAAACTCCATCGGCTCCTTGGTTGATGAAGTAGCTGTTGTTATCTCCAAGGATGTTGTTGCTGATATCTTTGGCCTATCCTCCACTGGTGTCCAACCTCACAAATACAAAGAAGCCGACTACCTGGATAAATTTTAAGTTAATGGCCAGGAAGAGTCATAGGGACACCACCACGAATTTGAAGAAATCCATGCTGAGGAGGCGTTTCCGATTCCTGATGGATGTGGTGACCAAGGTCATCTTGGCGGAACAGGGGAGTTTGGACGCCATTACCAAACTCCGCCTGAGTGTGGCGCGTACCATTCTTGATGGGGTGCAAGCAGACTGGGTAAGTCTGCTATGGTTCCTCCTGGAACAGGAGTCCAAGAGGTGTACGGTGAAGGAAGTGGGTGGACAACAGGTTTATGGCTTCAAATCCAAGTGCCCCATGGCCACCAAGATAACTATCATCCTGGATCATCTGCTGCCCCAGCATGAGTGGGATGAGGAATGGGTTTTTGAGTACAACCACACCAAGTTCTTGAGGGGAAGTAACTTGGACGTTATTGGGCCAGCAGATTCAGACTCCTTAGCTGATCCTGTAGCTGCTCCCCTGGTCCTTCTGCTGGTCATGAGAAGAAGCAGAAGAGGAAGGCTTCAAAGCCTGCTAGAGAGGATAAAAAGAAGAAATCTAAGAAGGAAACCACTCCAGTTCAAAGGAAGCTTTCCTTTGATTCAGATGAAGAGGATGATACTGCTGTGTTGAGCAGTCTGAAGAAGAAATCTTAAGCAGAGAGGGCCACTCTGCTGGTTGACGAGTCTTCTGATGAAGAAGAAGAACAAGCTATTGAAGAATCAGCTGAGAAGGCTGAATCAGATGAGAATTCTGGATCTGACTCTGATGGAGAGGAAGAGGAGTCAGAGGAGAGGGAATCAGCTGAGCCCTCAGTTGCTGAGACTGAAGTGCTACATTCCTCTGGAGATGCTCCATCAGCAGAGACACCTTTAGATTCCTCACCTATCAGGTCAGCTTCACCTTCTCCCCTCTCTGATCCTTCCCTACATTCCACCACCCCAGCTGATCCCACACCTTCACAAATCCCAATCGGCAATGAACCAGAGGAGATAGCTACCTCTGGTGAGCCTTCAGCTATCCCCAAACCCTCTCACCCTAAACCTATCAACCTTGATAACCCCAACTCCCCCTCAGAAATGGCCAAACAAGCACGCCTATCTCACCATCTTTCAAAGGGCCTCTTGAACGAGGGATGATTATTTCTGCCCTTACCCACCTTTCCCTCTACATTCCCGAACTCAACCCTTATCCAGCCTACCAGGACATACTTGCTGATGGGCTTGCCTGGGCGCAAGCAAGAGAAGGGCCAGTCACATTCTTTCTGGCCCTAATAAAGGAGATGGGAGAGGCAGCATTTACTGAATGTGAGGAAATTTTGATGGAGGCCTTGGAGGTTAAGGCTCCATCTCAGCTGACGACCCCTGAAGGGCTGAGGAAGGTGGCTCGAGCTCTATTACTCAAGGATGGGGTGGCACTGGATTGCCCTGAAACAGCAGACACTGAATTTATTCCTCCAGCAGCAAACTTTGAGATCTCCCCTGCTGATTAGGTAACTCCTGCACTTTTGGATCAATTGAAAGAATATTTTGATGACCACATCAGGGAGGTCAAAGCTACTCTTCTTGCTGCCAAGGCTGCTGCCCCCTCTATGATTGAAACTCATGTTCATCAAGTCCTGCTGGACCATCGCAACAAGCTGAAGGAAGCTATGGAGGACAGCTTGTATGCCACCCGGATTGAATTCTTCAATACTCTCCAGAACTTCAAGGCAACTGCCAGAGCTTTCAATGATGATGCATCTGCTTCTCTTACTGCTGAGTCTGAGAGATTCAGATTGGTCTCCGAAAGGTTGGAAGGACAAATTGCTGAGTGCAAACACGGTCAGGAGGACCTTAAAGCTGTTGTGGACAACCTTCCTTCTTCTCTACCCTCTGCTGCAGTTATTGATGATATCAAAAAGGGGGAAGAGAAGAACTCAGCTGCTATTGCTGCCTTCCAAGCTGAGATGGCCTCTCTGAGAGCTCTTCTGGTGGATAATCAAGGGGTTCTATCTGCTAGGATAGAAAATGTTGAAGATTACATCAACACCAGAAAGATGGCCGCTCAGAAGACTCGGGAGCTGAGAGATCAGAAATTGGCCGAGACATTGCAGAAGCAAGAAGTTTTTGCTGAAGAAAGGGAAAAGAAGAAAAGAATTATGAACGCTGAATTGGATGAGAAGCTGGCTAAGGAGTTGCAGCTAGCTGAGAAAGAAACCCCTGAGGAGAGTAGGAAGAGGTAGGAGAGAGAGATGAATGATGAGCTTGAGAGGAGATATCAGAGGAAGCTGAAGAAGAAGGGGAAGGCAATCGCTCAAGGCAGCAGGACTAGGAGTGGAAAGTTCATCCGAGATCCAAATGAGTCTCTAGTTGATGGACCAATTGATATGTTCTACAATCAATTGTCTGATGAGCTGGTGGATCTCTGGAAAACTATTAAAGCCAAAACCATGATCCACTTCTATGTCCTCAGAGGAGAAGATACTAGAGGAGAAAGAGAGAAAAATGTTGAGTTCAGAGACTGGTTGAAGGAGACTTTTCCCAAGTTCTTCAGAGCTATCACAGAAGAGAAGCTTAAGGTAGAGGTTCAACCAGAGTTGCCAGAGATTGAGTATCTTCCAACCCCAACTGATGAGAGTGGGAAGATAGATTGGGTGGAATTCAGGAAGCATTGGCTGCAGATCACTCAACTCTTTCATCAACTTTCTGACAACTCCCTGCCAGCTTTGAAGGAGATAGAGAAGAGATTCCTGGACTGGTTGCAAGTTCCTCTCAGCAGCAGAAGACCTCTCCTCATGTTATAGTCCAGCTGTGTCAGCTGATGATTCGGTATCTCTTTTTCTGATTGTTCTTTCTCGTTTGAATTTAAAAAAGCTTTATGATTCCAGACAACTACTTGTTGTCAGCTGCATTTTGATTCTGTCTAAAAGATCTTACTTAAAGATCTTCTTTTCTGTCCTATGTTGATCTTGATTTTGTTTAAATATGCTTATCTATTGAGATCAGCTGAGTTGGTTTTGATATCATCAAAAAGGGGGAACTTGTTAGGATATCTATGTTAGATGTTTTGATGATATAATAAACCAATCATCTTGTAATAGGACCAGCTGAACATGTTAGTCAGCTGATGAGTAGTTAGGATTAGATAGGTTCAAGTGAGGGGGAATCTACCTTGCTGCCTAGAATATCTGAAGCTATCATAGAAGAGAAGACCAGCTAAAACCTTGTGGACTTAGCCGACTTCAGAAGACAGAAGTTTTATGCAGCTGACACTGGAGCATCAAGAGCAGATCATCAGAGAAGTTAACATCAGCTGATATCAGAAGAGACGGATCAGCTGATATCAGAAGATTAGCTGATCAGCTGAGAGCACGTCGCAGACAAGACAAGGACCATGGATAAAAGACGTATCCAGACTAAGTCAAGAAGACCAGCTGAGGTGCACACCAGCAGACTTGCACATCAGCTGAGGTCCAAGTATCAGCAGACTGGCACACCAGCTGAGGAGACAGATCAGCTGAGGTCTTGTGCTCGGCCCAGATTCTTCAGAATCATTTTAAGGGTTGACTTGTGACATAAAAGGCGGATTCCCAGAATAGAAGATCAATCAATCAAGGGGACAAACTTGATTGATTGTAGATCACGAAGATTGACGGGAATCAAGAAGGAAATTCAATCAATCACAAATGATTGATTGAATACGAGATTATAGGATCTCAGATTTCTAGTCTTTTCCAACGGCTAGTTATTTGACCCTATAAATTAGAGTAATAGTGATAATTTCAGTATTGATTCACATGCATATTAAGCTAGCCAATACTCTGTCAGCTTTATCACTTACGCTAAAAAACACCGTTCATACTTATCCTTTGTAAAAGCTTTGTAGAAGCTGTGAGAAGTCAATTGAAATTATAGCATTGACAAGTTGTAAAGAGAGTAGTACTCTCAAACTGTGTAAGTAAGTGAGTAAGTGAGTTAGTGGGGAGCCCCTCAAGTCCAAGTTGGATTGAGGAGAGTGGATGTAGGACAGTTGGTCCGAACCACTATAAATCCTCTGTGTCTCTTCGTATTTCTTTTTGTTCTTATTTGCGCACATCACCTAAAAGCCGATTTTCATTAAAAACATTTCTGCACTATTCACAGTGCACTACTTTCAAAATCAGACTACCTCAAGTAGTCTGCTGGTTTTCTGAAAAGCCGAATAATTTGAAAAAGGTTTTTTAATACTTACAAGTCTATTCAACCCCCCCCCCCCTTCTAGACTTGCTCAAAGGTATTCTTTCCTAAAAACCTGCCTTTGGGACCAACAAATGATGAATGTAACAAGAAATGAAATATGCAGAACAAGAATTTAAATGACAGAAAATAAATAGACCAGATTTATAGTGGTTCAGTGTCTATAAAAAGACCACCTACATCCACTGTTACACCACTCAGGTGCCAAATTCACTAAGATGAGATCACTTAGATCAATACAAGTAGTTCCCCCTTAGAACTAGGTTCACTCAGATTCCTATTCTAAAAAGAGATTAAACTACCCTATTCACTTAGAATATAACTCACAAAGAGTTTTACAAAACCTCACAAAGAGATATCTACACTAAGTAGAAATTAAAACAGGCGAGGGAAAAATAATAAAATATGTGATTCTTTCTAAGAAAATCCTAACCAACTATCGTATGAATCACAAAGAATAAAAACAAATAAAGCTCTCTCAGAAAGTTGTTGGGTGTAGATTTGCTTAGGCAGAATGCTTGTATGCTCAGGGTTGTTGTTGTTGCTTCCTCTGATGACTTCTTCTATTTATAGATTGAGTGGTGTGACTTATCCGTTGGAAATTCAAATTTGAAATCCGGATAAGGCTCCTCTCTCTCCATTTGGCATGTGTGAAGTGGTCCTCATTCTTCACACAGGATAGTACTGATTGTACTATTGTCCTTTCCTTCAGAATTCTGGCTGTCTTCAAACTAATCTTCATTATCCTCCATAATTAAAGAAATAGCCTCCACTTAAGTACATTTTTGTGAGTGCATTAGAGCTACACTAATTGTGCTTAAGGGTCTTCATTATCTTCAAATAATCTCTGACTTGTACCATCTCTTCAAACGGTTCTTTGCAGCTGTAGAGTCCTTTCAATAAGAAAAGTCGGTTGTAGAGAAACCTTACAGCTGTAGGGTCATGTCTAGTTGTACAATGATCAAGTATACAACTGCAGACTTCACTTACAACTATATGTTTCAAACACCAATTTCCTTAGCACAAGTATTAGATCAATTTACACAAATTAAACACATTGTTTTGCACACATCAAAATCTAAACCAACATACTTAACAATTTCCCCCTATTTTGATGTTGGCAAAACAAACAACAAAACAAGCAACAAAGACAATAAGATATTGTCTTAGAACAAAAAAAAAACAACAGAAAGTAGAACAAAGCAGGGCAACAGAAGACAGAACAAAACACAACTGCATAAACTAAAAAGGATTCAAGATACTGCTTATAGTAGATAGATAGAATAAAAACTAAAAAGTTTTAGTGTCTAATCTAGAAAAAAGTCTTCATCTTCTTCTATGCTTGGGATCAACATCATCTTCTTCTATGCTTGGGATCAACATCATCTTCTTCATCATCTTTATCAGATTCATCTTGAGGTTTTAGAATCCCTTGCTCCACTAGCTTCATGTTCTTTTCATCCTCTTCAAAATACTTCATCAGCATCTGAAGTTCATAAGCTTCCAACTCTTCTTCTTCCTTCTTAGACTTGAATACCCTTTTAGGCAATGGATTTTTCTTGATTTTTCCACCAAGGAGCCGAGCATTGTCTCCTTTATATAAAGATCCATCAGCCTTCAGGTCTTTGAACTTTTGGAATCTTTCCTTCTTGAGTTTAATCCTCTTAATGATTGTATGCCTGTTGCATATACTCAAGAATTATTTCCAAAGGTTATCAAACTCAGTCTTCATTTGCTTTACCTTCTCATCAGAATCTTCAACAGGTATCATGCTCAGAGGTTGAACATCCAAAGGTTGAGCACACAACAATTGTAGATTGTTCTAGGTGTTTCTTTCTCTGTTTTTCCTCTTTCTCTTTCTCTTCCTTCTCTTTCTTTCTTTCTCTTGATTCTTTCACTATCTGTTCCCAATAACCAAAAGGTTTTTGAGAAGTATGAGCTGTAGGTTTCTGAACTGTAGATTTAGGGAGTTTTATGATCTTGCTTCATTTAGAGCTTCCCTTCATCTGCTCAGGTTGAGACCTTTCCTCTGATTGATCTCCCAGTCTCATGGACAAGTCTTTAGATTTGGCAGCTTCAAGTTCCTTTTCCCAAGACTTTCCAATATCCTTCACTTTTTCAAGAATGTCTTCAGTGACTTTTTCTCCTTCTTTAATTTCTTCTTCAATCTTGCTTTCCCCCTTTTTGCCAACATCAATGTGTGACAAAATGGTGTTAAGCTTGCTCATAAGTTCATTCTTCAGAGTCTCATTCCCAGTTATCATCTTGGTCATCTCATTCTTCATACTCTTCACTTCTACCTTTAGATTGAAAGAATCATTTTTCATCAGGTTAATATTAGACTGTATAGTAGTGATTTCTCTTGTCTTCTTAATAACATCCACCCTTATCAGTTCATTCTGAGCCAATAAGCTGTCCACAACAGCTTTGAAGTTCTTTTCAAGAATTTTCTTTTCCTCTAGGTTTCTCTCTTCAAATTTCTTTACTAGGTCTTCCATACCTCTCTTCACATTTTGAGAAATGATAGCATCAGGTACTCTCTTGACTTGTTTTAGAATTTCTGCTTCAATTCTTTTCAGAGAATCCTCCATCTTTTTCAATTGGGATACAACCTCTTTAGGTGTCATCCTTGGATTTGAATCACTATCTTTTTCCTCAGAGTCTCCTTCTCTTATCATCAACTCTTTTCCCTTTATGACTTTCTGAGCTTTGGAAGGCACCAACTCTACAGCTGTAGAGTCTTCAATGGAAGCCTTCCTCTTGCTAGGAGTCATAATCACTTCCATCTTATCTGTAGAGAAATCAGCAATGTAGTCATCCATATTTTCTACATTTTCTCTCTCAAGAGCTGAATAACTCTTCAGTGGGGGAGTTCCATGTTGATAAATTTCTTCCAAAGTGAACATTGTAGGAGGAGGTTGATTGAAATTGCTTATAATGGGATTTGACATGTCTTTAGCACTTTCATCAATATCCTTGGAAGTATCCTCAACAATCTGCTCATCAACTTGAGCCTCAAGATTTGTTTGATCAACAATTTGCACTATCTTGGCTTGAGCACCACCATTGGTGCATCATCATCACCTCTTTCATCATCACTTGACTTGTGCTCAGGCTCTTTGCAAGGTGAGTCATCTTTCCTTGCCTCTTTCTCCTTTTTAGATTCTTCTTCAGTAGGATTTGATTCTTCAATATTTACTGGATCCGTAGCACTAGCTCCTGCAGACTCCAATAGAATAACCTCCTTTGCCAAAATAGTTAAGCCTTCAGCTTCAACTATTTGTTGACTTCCTTCACCAGTCTTTTGTGGCATTTCTTCTTCATTTTCTGAGCTTACTGCTTCATACTCAGTTTCTGGAAATTGAGCTTCTGGATCTTTCTCAGTCATAATTGCAACTCTTAAAGCTTCAGCTGCTGACTTGGTGATTTTCTGCTTTGCAGTTTCTTCAGCAATGATCTGCTTTCCTTTTCCTTTATCATTTCTTCTTTTCTCAGCAATAAAGTCATTCAGAAAATTAGGCTTCATTAATTCATTCACATCATTACAATTTGTCCAGTCAACAACCCACTAGAACAAATTTCTTTCTTCAACTGTCAATTTATCCAATTCTTCTCTGACTATCTTCCAGTCATCGAATTTTTGCCTTTCTTCTTCAAAACCTTCAACCCTCTCAACTGAAACAACAGGGAGTTGTTCAGTTTCAGGTTCAGGTACTCCAATATTTTTAATCTGTTCTTCAGCAATTTGTACCTCAGACTGTACAGTTGGCAAGTCTACAGCTGTAGACTTGTCAGTTTCAACTTTTGTAACTTTCTTGGAATGAAGTTTCTTCTGCCTCTTTTCTCTATCAATTTCATCCTCAGAATCAGTAGGTTCATCCACTAAGAGCTTTCTCCTTACACTTTTCTTCTTCTTTTTCTCAGGCTATTTTGGTGATCTGATAATTATGAGTGTCATTCCCTCGGACTTATTTTTCTTCCTCTTCTTGGATTTGGGAGCCATAGGAGCATCCACAACTCCTCTTTTGAAATTGGCCTTCCCTATGATTCTATGAGTTAAAATAGGCTGTCCTTCATGCCCATTAAACAAAGAGAATCCAACTTCCTTCAATATGTAGTTTAAGAACAAGCCAAAACCTTTGTTCTTTCCTGCCTTTACTACATCATTCCCAATATTTCTAAGTAAGAGTTCTCCTATATCAACTTTTACTTCCTTAACAAAAGCTATCATCAGATCCCACATAAGAATAGTTCCAGTATCATGAGCACCAGTTCTACATAATAAACATTTATCAATAGCTTCACAAAGATAGACATACTCAACTGCAAAGTCAGTCTTCTTGAATGTCCTCTTCCAGTTCTTTGGAAATGGCTTCTTTGCAGTGAATCTCTTCCAATACTTCTCATCTTCATCAGCAAAGTTGAGATTATCATGGGAGTCACCTCCAATCCTTAAGTGTAGAGCTTTGCAAATATCACCAGCTGTAATCTTAACATTCCTTCCTTGCAGCTTTACAGATAATGTCTTCCTTTCCACATTGACTTCAGCATTCTGATAAAACTCATGCACAATCCTATCATCATAAGCTCCAGGGTTGTGGGTTAAACAATAATGAATCCCTTGATTCACTATGTACTTAATGACATCTTCCATAGCATTAGTGGGATGCTTCTTTATTAACTCATCAAAATCGAAAAGAGCTCCGAAAATGACTTTCATAGACATTATTCTTGGTTTCAGAGAGTGAGGGATGGGGAGTGATTAAGGTTTCAGGGGGTTCAAAATGTTAAAGTGAGATATAAAAATGATGAAGGGTCCTTTAAATACCTTTCCTTAAACAGTCATATAAGAACAGGGGTATAACAGTCTTTAACCTAAAATTTATGAGTTTTGAAATTCTGAGCCAAAACTTATGATTAAGTTTGTCCAAAATCTAACTCACACAGAATTTAATTCTATTTAAAATATTACACGTGCTCACACATTTTATTAATTAAAATGTTTGAATAAATCCAAAATGTCTGTAACTTAGTACAAGTGTTTCTGAATTTGTAGTGCTCCATTTAATTTGCAGAATTGTAGAAAGTACTGTAAATTCCCTAAGTTTGTAGTTGACAATCTTAGAATTTGAAAATCTACAGTTGGCAAGGAATTTGCAGTTCAGAACTAAGTCTACAGCTGTAGAGTTCAACTCTACAGTTGAGTGACTTTGTAGCTGCAGTTTTCCTTTTTACTGATTTTTCAATTTTCTAGGTTTGTCTTTGTAATTTAGTGATTCTCACAGAATCTTCTTACAATTCTAACATTCCCAAATTACCTCTTAAGATTGAAAATCTTGATTCACACAAAGGTTTAGTGAAAATAACAGCAAGATTCAAATCAGTATGAATCTTTGTCAATTTCACATCCTTTCTTTCAACATGATCTCTTATGAAATAATGCCTTACATCTATGTGTTTTGATCTAGAGTGTAAAACTGGATTCTGTGTTATAGCAATAGCTCTTTTATTGTCACAGAATATAGTTGTTTCTCTTGTATCAATCCCATAGTCTTGTAATTGATATTGCATCCATAAGATCTGTGTACTACAACTTCCAGCAGCAATATATTCTGCCTCAGCTGTAGAAAGAACAATAGAATTTTGCTTTTTACTATGCCATGCCACCAACATTTCACCTAAGAATTGACAAATTCCACTAGTACTCTTCCTATCAATCTTGCAGCCTGTAAAATCTGAGTCAGTGTACCCAATGAGTTCAATTCCTCCTTCTTTAGGATACCATAATCCTAGATTTTGTGTGGATTTGACATATTTGATGATCTTCTTTACAACATTTAAGTGTGATTCCTTAGGATTCACTTGGAATCTAGCACATACACCTACTGCAAACATGATATCAAGTCTGCTAGCTGTAAGGTATAGCAATAGGGTTATGTTGATAGAATTTCTTAATCGTGTTCGTTTATGTGGCTTGTTACGTCGGATTAATTCTACCAAACAATAATCTTATGAATTTGTGCTCTTGGGTATAATATAGAGAGAGAAATGAGAGTTTAGAGAGAGAAAGTCTAATGTAGGAAATGTATTAGAATTAGAATCCTGGCGAATAGTACAAGAGAGGTCTTATTTATAGGTGTGCGAGTGTGAGACGGCACCATACGAGCCTATTTGGCTTCCGGTGTTGACGAAGGTTCGTAACCTTCGTCCTGGTCCCTTACACTGCCCTCTACATCGTGCCTCATCCTACTGCAATGCCTTAGACTAGATGGGCCTCATTAAAAACCTTGCTGTAAACCACCCTTGTGGATAAACCAGACGAAGGGAAAAAGAGCGCACCATTGGGGTCCTAATGACTGACAGGCGAGCTCATGGGCGAGCTCTGATGTCAACACTTAGGCGAGCTTTGACGCCTTGGTACTCTCGGTGTTGTATAACGGGTGATGTCTCGGAGGTCGGCACCCTGGATGTCGGAGGTGCGTTCGGCACACTGGCGAGCTCATGGGCGACCTCCCAGGTGTTGGGCCTCCTGATCCCCTGAATTGCCTCGGGTAGCTCGCCCATCAGCAATTGCCCCCCAGCTAGCCTACATCATGACTCAAGGCATGTGCAGGCGAGCTGGCATGCGAGCTCTCGGGCGAGCTCCTGCGAGGCGGTCTCTCGAGCTGACGTGGGTGGAGTCCGAGGTGTCGTGCACGTCTTTATAGGTATCATTTCCCGTGCTCATAATGACAACTTTTCAAATTCCTTGCAAAAAGGTCTCTGGTCTTTCAGGAAATTCGAGCTCGCGCCCCATGTCTATAAATAGGCGAAATTAAGATCATTTCTCACTTTGCTTCTTCACTTCTCCGAGCGCATTTCTGGCGATTGTCCCCTTGCTCCCGACGTGTCTCCGAGCATTCCCCAAGGTAGAAATCCAGATTTTCCTTCTTCTTTTCTTTTAAGTTCTTTTTGGATTTTTGGTCGTTTCTTGGATTTGAAAATCGAACCCTTCCGGCGACGCCTCTACAATGTCTGAGAACTCCTCGAGCCGCACTGTTTCGAACCATGATTTGGGAAAGGAACCAATGACTGATGACCGTCCAAGCCCTCGAGCGACACCTGTGGTTATCTCCTCGGGCTCTAGGGCGAGCTCTGAAACTCTCCCGGACAGTGGCGAACTCCTGGGATCAGTTCGTTCTGATTCTGGTGAGCGGGCTACTAACTCTGGCGAGCATTCCCCGCTCCGTGAGCTCTGGGACTACTCTGAGTGAGCCTCGGGAGGAGCCGTGGCCCCGGATGAAGAAGAGGTCGCCGAGATCGAAATTCAAGAGGAGGTCGCCGAGGCTGGGGCCGGTGACATTGCTAGCGAGCTAGCCCGCAAGATCGATCAGGAGGTTGGTGAGGATATGGGGACGGAGGTCACCTACGAATACCTCCGTTTTATTGACTTTCCTTTCCCCAAACTTCCGGAACACCAAATCCCCGCCGACGTCGTGCATGACTTCGACTGGAGGTAGTACGTGAGGGCCCACGAGGCGAGCTTCCCTTTGCCCCGGCGAGCTCCAATCCGCAAGGCCGCTGGCTAGTCCGACCTCAAGGTAAACGGGGTGGAGAGCATCGTTAGCGAGTATGCCCTCCCGGACATTCGGAAGCGGTTCCGCATTCCGTTAGATATCTTCATGTACGCCGCTGAGGAGAAAGAGCGAGCCGACCTCCTTCCTGCCGGACTCACAGCTATTAATTATCACACTTTGAAGGTCGGGCTCACTCTGCCACTGCACCCATCATCGAGCAGTTTCTGACGGACACGAACCTCGCCATTACACAGCTCACTCCGAATGCATGGAGTAACTTGTTGGCAGCTCTGACCGTCTTTGGCCTCGAGGGCTATGAAAATCGACTAAACACAGCGGAGATCCGCTAGCTCTTCAACATTATCCGGCAAGTTAGGGAGGGGAAAGGGTACTACTCTTTCCAAGCTCACCCGGGGGACAAATTCTTGGGCGACCTCCCAAATAAAATCAGAGACTGGAAAGAGCAGTTCTTCTTTATTGGAGGAGATTGGCGAGCTTCCAATGGCCACGGAGGGCGCATCCCTACTCCCGAGAATTATGGGGAGGCGAGCTGTAGGTGGCGTACTTTAGTGTGTGTGTGTTGGATTAGATTTCTAATCTAATCTACCCTTTTTGCAAGTTTGAAGCGTCACAGGTCGAGCCGTGGGAAATCGGAGATTTCGGTCGGCTTTGAGTTTGTGCGGACAGTGTGTTGCCTGCGAGAAAAGAAAGATCGCGAGGTTGAGCATTTGTGCCAACACCATTGCCGCAGGCTCGCCGTTCTCATCACCTCGCCACACCACCTCGCTGCTCAAGGTTTTATTTTTTTCAATTCCGAAGGCTACATAGCTCGCCATCACGTATATAGAGCTCACCGGATTGCTAATCACCTATCTTGCAGGTGTGGGTCCCGCTGCCGGGCTCCCTCCCGTTGAAGTTCCTGAAGCTTACCACTTTTTAGCTCGGCAGTTGAAAATGGGCAAACCTCGCCCGTGAAGGGAAGGCATCCCCTCAGGGGCCGTTCTGGATGCAACGAAAAAGCTAGAGCTCGCCAAAGCTGCTGATAAAGTTGGGGGCTCTGGCTCACAGAGGACCTCGGCGCCTCCCCCAACAAAGGAGAAGGTCACTGGCACCAAGAAAGGGATGGGCTGAGGTTCCAACCTTGAATTGGGTACCCAGCCCCCTGCACCCCACCAGACGAAGCGGGCTCTCCACCGGGGAGATGGTTCGTGAGTGAGCGAGGAAGAAGCTCACTCCAACAAGCGGGCCAGGGCCGAGGGTGGCTCCTTCGAGCTTAGCGGCCGAGGGGGCTCTGGATCAACTCAAGCGGGGTCAGGGCGAGCTCTCGTGACCCATTCTTCACAAGTGCCTCCAACTCCTCAGAGCGCGCCCCCGCCGTCTCCCTATGGGGTCCTTATCCGGGATGACACCCTCCTCGGGCTCAACCCTGATAGGTTTGGGTAAGTGGGCGAGCTCTTTTTGAAGTTGGAAGCCATTGTAACTTTCACGATTTTTGCTAACTGAGTCGAGCATATGTAGGTATACACCCACCGAGCACCAGTTGCGACCCGAGTCTCTTCACACCGCCGAGCGGTGCAAGGCCCTGAGCTCGCCGAGGGATCTTCCGGAGGGGTCAGCTCACCGGATATTCACCGAGGCCCCTAAGTACCTCTCTGCCTCGGAGCTCGCCATGATTGAGAGGCAAAAGCCCACCGACAAGGCAAGGTTGGCGATGCACTACGCTTGTGCAGTAATGGCGGCGGCCCAGCTCGTCACTGATGAAATTACAGTCGCGGATAAAGCTCGCCAGGACGCGAGGAAGGTGCTCAACAAGGTGGGCGATGAGCGGAAGAGGGCCTTCAAAGAGCTCGCGAGGATGGAGAACAAGGCGAAGGCTTCACTGAAGGCAGAGCAGCTCGCCGTTAAAAAGGTGGAGAAGCTCCAGGATGACCTCCGCCAACAGCAGGCCAAGGTTGAGCGAGCCCGCCAGCAGATTGCTTCCAAAGACAAAGAGCTCGCCCTTATTCAGGAGGAGGTCAAGATTCTCAGGGATCAAAGCCGGGGAAACTCGGAGGAATGCATGAAGTTGCGGGAGGAGGTCGCCGCGAAAGCTTTAGAGGTCGCCGAGCTCAGGGGCCGCTCAGAGGCCGCCATCACGCCTGAGGCACTGGAGCTCGCCGGGGTGATCGCCACTGACAAGGGCTATGTCCTTTTTTTTGCTGAAGCTATCCGCTCCTTCCAATGGGCACGGATCAATAATGATAGCGAGTGGGAGGCCCTTGTCAGCGAGTTTGAGGACTGTCTGGAGATGTCTACGATCCCCCCCGGCACAGAGCTGAACATCGGGGACCTCGCTGGCTATGGGATCAATCTTGACGCTGCTCGTCAAAAGTTCAACATCATTCAGACGAAGCAGGTCTTAACCGCCGATCTTATCCAGGAAGCCGAGGATACCGAGGGGGGTGCTGGAGGCGAGGTCCCGCCGACGATGGAGCAGATGCAGGAGGCCCTCGGGGATGTGATGCTTACCATCAGTGAGCTCGACACCAGCGGGCTCACTGGGAATATCACTTCTGAGACTGAGCTCGCTCTCCCTTCCAACCCTGTCGCCCCTGTCTCCGGCGAGGTGCCTGCTGATGCCCCTCCTGCTGCCCCAGATGCTTGAGCTTTTTCCCGCTTACTTAGATTAGCCTTTTTATTTCCTAACTTGTAGTAGGTCGCCAGGCTCCATAGCTCGCCTAGAAGGAGCTCTATTTTTGTAGTCTTTTGTTTTGGTTTAAGTAGATATAGCTCGCCGGGCACGTGCAGCTCGCCCAGAAGGAGCTTTTTGTAGTTCAAAGATGGCCAGCTGGTCGGCCTTTGTGGCCAGCACTGCTACTCATACTTAGGATTTTTCAAGTATATTTTTTACTTGAAATTTTTTTAAGTATCTTTGAATATAAGTCGAGCATTTTTTGTCCAACTCTTTTCACTTACGTCTTTGCATTTTTATGTTATAATTTTTAAATAGCTCGTTCTTGTTTACTTTTCTGGTACATAATTGTTCGTTTTATTCTACCTTGAGAAGCGAATCATTCATTTTATGTCACTTTCGACTACGAATTGTACCTCTATTTTGAGAGTGTGTATTCTTCGTCTTATGCCACTTAGGGCCGCGAATTGTTCGTCTTAGACCACTTAGGGCGGCGAACTGCACTTCGATTGATTCACGTTGGGCCATCGGGTTTCATGAACCATGCCTTAGATGTTTTTTTGTCTTTTTCGCAAATTTTTCTAACTTACGGCAGTAGGTGCTTAGCAACCCTTTAAGAAGGGTACCTTCGCGACCTTGGGCACTTTGGCCTTTGCCTTCGAGCTATTTAATTACAACGCTTGGGACCTTGGTCCTTGCACACTGCGGATTTTCGAGTACGTGGGCGAGATGGGCTTGGCGACCTCTTTTGAGCAGTGGGCGACCTGGTGCAGCTCGCCCGGTTGGAGAGCTGCACAGGTCCAAACACATGGGAATTTTCTGAATTTAATTTTTTAAATTTTCTGAATTTCTCCGACTTTACAAATTTTCTGACTTTTTGTAGCAACGTAATTTACATCGGTTGCCATCGACATTTCTGATGTAAACCTTTGACTAATCTATTACAGGATTCTATTCTATTAGTAGAACTTTTTTAGATGCGTCGCACTCCAGGTATATGACGAAGTTTTGCCTTCTACGTCTTCTAGATCATAAGTGTCATTCGGCCAGGCTGCGGTGACCCGGAATGGTCCTTCCCAGTTTGAACCGAATACACCTTGTGGGGCCATCAATTTCTTTTTTAACACCAGGTCTCCGACCTTGAATTTTTGGTCTCGGACCTGGGAGTTGTAGTATTTTTCTGCTCTGCGCTTGTAGGTGGCGTTCTGCATTTCTAACGAGGCTCTGGTCTCTTCGATCAGATCCTTCTCCACTGCCAAGGCCTCATCATTCTTTTCTTCATCGTACCCTGCCACCTTCCAAGTCTTGTTCTGGACCTCTACCGGGACCACGGCCTCAGTCCCGAAAGCTAGGGCAAACGGGGTCTCTCCGGTGCTGGCCCTATAGGAAGTTCTATAAGACCATAGGACCTCCGGGAGTTCGTCTGCCCAGCTCCCTTTCTTTTCCTCGAGGCGGAGCTTCAATGTATGTTTCAAGATTTTGTTCACCGCCTCAACCTGGCCGTTCGACTGGGGATGGTACGGAGTTGAGTAGTGCTTCTTGATGTTCCATGAACTGCAGAAGTCCCTCAACTTTTGTCTGTCGAACTGTCTTCCATTATCTGTGATGATCGACTGTGGAAGTCCGAATCTACAGATCAGGTTTTTCCATATGAAGCCGATCATCCTTTCTTGGGTTATTGTTGTGAGAGCTTCGGCCTCAGCCCACTTAGTGTAGTAGTCTACTGCTACAACAACAAACTTTACACCGCCTCTACCGGGTGGAAATGGGCCGATCAAGTCGATTCCCCATTTCGTGAAAGGTCATGGGCTGAAAACCGACTTCAGCTGGTTGGCTGGGGAGTGGATGTTAGGTGCGAAAAGTTGACACTTTCGGCACCTTCGAGCGAAGCTGATGGCATCTTTGCGAAGAGTGGGCCAGTAGTAGCCCTGTCTGATCGTCTTATAAGCCAATGCTTGCCCCCCAGCATGACTCCCACAAATTCCTTCGTGGATTTCTTCTAACACTTAGGACCCCTACTTCTTAGTTAGGCATTTGAGTAGGGGTAGGGAGAATCCACGTTTGTAGAGCTGGCCATCCAGCAGCGTATATCTGGCAGCTTGTTTTACTAGACGGCTAGCTTCCCAGGTGTCCACGGGGGTTGTTCCGTCTGTTAAGTATTTTTGGATTGGAGTGCACCAATCTTCACCATCTTCACTGTCCTGCTGCCCCCCACTCGAGGTTTGATTTATCTTGTAATCGAACGTTGAGGGGTTTTTCGGGGTGGTGATTACAACCTCCGTGAATTCGGCTTCGCCGTTGCTAGTAGCTAGTCGGGCTAGAGCATCTGCTTGCGTGTTTTCTAGCCACGGTATCTGATTGATGTAAACCTGCGTGAACATCGAAATTAGGTGCACGGCTATCTTTTGGTCGGTCATCATCTGCTGGTCTTTTGCTTCATATTCCCCCCCGGACTTGGGATATTATTAGCTGGGAATCTCCAAAAACTTGAAGATTGGTTGCCCCCACTGCTAATGATAGCTTAAGTTCTGCTATCAACGCTTCATACTCCGCCTCGTTGTTGGTTGCTCGAAAGTCGAACCAGATTGCGGAGGTGAAGACTTGTCTGTCCGGGCTGATCAGGACCACGCCGGTTCCTGCTGCTACGCTGGTTGATGATCCGTCAACGTAGAGATGCCACAGAGTACAACTTCTTGTTGACTCCTGAATCTACTTTTCTGAATCCTTATCAAGAACTGTACTAACCCATTCCTTGTTTTCATCTTATAGACTAAGTACCTAGTTTGTCAGGTGGTACTGAGTTGTTCTCACTGACTAAGTCAGTTGATTGTATAGATGAATAGGAATTTACTTAAGGGTTTTGGCATCATCAAAAAGGGGGAAATTGTAGGGACAATCTGAGTGTTTTGATTAGATCCCAAAACCCCTGATGAATTTGCCTAAGTATAGTTGTTCAGGATAAAATAATTCAGGATAGTTAGGTTAGTAATTCAGTACAGGAGGACCATGCTGAAGACTGAAGAATATTGGAGTCAACC
>JAPKLY010000257.1:182233-196080 GCA_026898435.1 Prunella vulgaris
TACTGAGTACTTCAGGAAATCCTGACTGAGAGTGTTAGAGCATTTTTTCTGAGTCTTTCAGAAAAATCTGACATCAGTGTATTCCCCCCCATACACTGATTATACTCATTTCGGGACCAACATGTAGTACACTGGTAGATGTGTTTTTGCCTCTTCCCGGACCAGGACGGAGCTGATGGCTACCTCCGACGTGGCTAGGTATAGGTACAGCTTCTCTCCAGGTATCGGCTTTGACAGGACCTGTGTATCTGCCAGGTATGTTTTGATATCTTTGAAGGCTCGTTGGCATTCACTTGTCCAGACGAAGTGGTTTTTGAGGTGGAGCTTGTTGGCTTTGGCCGCCTCTTTGTACCTCCGTGTGTTTGCCTTAATCTCCTCGAAGAACGGACGATTTCGGTCGCCGGACCTGGAGATGAACCTATTCAGAGCTGCCATGCACCCAGTCAACCTTTGAACTTTTTGTACGGAGTCGGGAACGCCCATCTCGATTATGCATTGGACCTGCGTTAGTTTGACCTCGATTCCTCATTGGCTAACTAGGTGCCCCAGGAACTTTCCGGAGTGCACGCCGAAGCTGGTCTTTTTGGGGTTTAACTTCATGTTGTAGTGGCGCAGTATGTCGAAGGTCTATTTTAGGTGGTCCAGGTGGTCCTCCTTTCTCAGACTCTTGATAACTATGTCATCTACGTATACCTCCATGGATTCGCCAATGTGTTGGTCGAACATTTTATTCACCAACCTTTGGTAGGTGGCTCCGGTATTGATGAGTCTGAACGGCATCCTTTCCCAGCAATACATATTCTTGTTGGTGTAGAACGTTGTATGTTCCTGGTCATCTGGGTGCAAAGCTATCTGGTGGTAGCCCGCAAAAGCATCCATGAATGTCATCATCTCATGGCCTGCGGTGCTATCTACCAACTGATTGATGTGAGGCAGTGGGAAGTTGTCCTTCGGACATGCTTTATTCAAGTCTGTTAAGTCAATGCAGAGTCTCCACGTCCCGTTGTGTTTTTTCACCAGGACGGGGTTCGCGACCCACTGCGGACACAAGGCTTCCTTGATGAGCTTGTTGTCCAATAACTTCTCCACCTGAACAGTTAGAGATGCGTATTTATCTGGTCCATACTTTCTTCATTTTTGACGTACGGGTCTCCTCGTCGGGTCTATTTTGAGTCTGTGGCAAGCATGTTCCAACGGGATCCCTGTCATGTCTTCGTGGGACCAGACAAACACGTCCAGGTTGGTCATCAAGAACAGCTCCATCCTTGACCGGTACGGTTCAGGTAACTCAGAACCGATGAAAAGTTCTAAGTCCCTTTCCGGGTCCACCGGGAGTGCCGTCAATTCCTCCATGGGGGTGGCTTTTCTCTTTTGACTTTTCCAACTTGGGTCGCTGATGAACTCGTCCCACTCCCCTTGTGACATCTGTGCAGGTTCGTGACCTATGCACGGTTCGAGGTCATCGGGTTGGCTCTCAGCTCGGGCGGGTCCATCAACTGTTAGTACCTCCGGTGTTTTGTCGACTTGGGATGGTGCGGTGACTTGGGGCATTAGGTCAACGTCCATTGGTGTTGGTTCTTTACCTCCCGCAGGTCCCCCGTCTTGGGCCTCATCGACCACCTCCATGGGAGCAGGTTGTTGCCCCTGCGCAGGTCCCGACTCTTGCGCAGGTCCCAACACTTGGGTTTCTTCGAAATCCTCCATTGGTGTCGGTTGTGCGTCTTGCACAGGTCCTGACACTTGGTTAATCTCTGACAGATTGCCTACCTCCATCATCTCAGTTTCGACCGAGATGACATCTAGGATGTTTAGCTTGTCTGCTGGAATCTGCACGTCCTCTTCAAGGACTTGGACCCGCGTCACCGCTTTTTTGACCTGGCCATCTTTCATTTGGAGTAAACACTCTCGGGCCTTTTTCTAGTCACCTTTTATAGTTCCGGCACCCTTTGGAGTTGGGAATTTCAAACAGTAGTAGTAGGTCAAACATGCTACTTTGAATTCATTAATAAACGGGCGGCCAAGGAACCCGTTGTAGGAGGACTGTTGGTCGACAACTAGGAAATCTATAAGCCTAGTCAGTCTCCTTTCGGGGTCCTCAGCCGATACAAGCTGGACGCTCAACCTAACACTACCTAGGGGGACTCTTACAGCTTCTCCGAACCCCACTATCCTAGCGTTGCTAGGATCCAGATACGACTCAAAATCACCTAAAGCATCTAAGGTGGATTTGAAGAGAATGTTGGTGAATGCGCCGGTGTCCACAAGTAGTCTGTGAACTCGGACGTTCATGATGTTGGCGGTTATCACCAACGAGTCGTTGTGGGGCATCAGTACCCCCTCCAAGTCCGCCGAGGAAAATGTCAGCTCATCAGTAAGCTGTGAGACGGACCTGGGGCCGGAGCTGCCTTCCTGGACTTGGTTTATGGCCCAGATTTCAGCCTTTCTTTTTCTCTTGGATATGGAGGATCCCCCGTCCTGGAGACCTCCGGCAGCTCCGATCTCCTCCTCGAGAACTAAGAGTTCCCGGGTGGGCTCCATGTTTTGCTGAGGTTGGGGAGGTGCCCTCCGCCTATTTTGGGGACCAGGTTGGTCCGCTTCCTCGTCCTCATCATCGGAGGTGGCCCTCCTCTCGAACCTTGGTCTCTTGGCTAGGGCCTTCTTCACGAACTCCGCCAGCTTACCATCCTCGTAGAATTTCCAGAGCTATTTGAAGAGGTCTCGACACTCGCTGGTGAAGTGGCCGATGGCTTGGTGGTAGGCGCAGAATTTATTAGGGTTGAGCTTCGTGCGGTCCTGGAGGATCTGCCTCGGCTCCTCCAGCATGGCCTTGCCTTTGACGACAGTGAAGACATGGTCAACGGAGACGGTGAGGACCTGATTGAGCTTTTCTTTGAGCTCGTCTCCCTCGCCAAAGGCCTTTAAGTTCTGGGGAGCCTTGTAGGTGCCCCCGGACTTCTTCCCGTAGGGTTTTTTCTCCTCGTGGGCACCAACTTCTTTGAGCAGTGCCTCCTATATGGCCACGAACACCCCCGCCTTATGACGGAATTCAGTGTAAGTGTTGGGACATGCAAGGTGCATCTCCTTCCAGAGGTCAGTGCCCTTCTTGAGCCCGGCCATTGCTGCGATGACCTTGGTGTCCTTGCTCACCGGCTCGCCTTCCAGAAGGATTTTATCGAACCTCTCCAGGTACTGCTGGTCGGTCTCGCTCTCACCTTGGTGGATGTTGGTGAGTCGGTGCTTCTGGGTAAGGTAGGATCCGAACCCAGAAAAGTGGGCCAAGAACTCCCGCGAGAGTTGGCCAAATGAGCAGATTGACCCCGGGGCGAGTGAAGAGAACCAGCGGTGAGCTCGATCCCCTAGGGTCAGCGGGAATTTCCGGCATTGAGTAGAGTCTGTGGCGCCAACCAAAATCATAAAGTCTGCCAGGTGCACCTTCGGGTCGGATTCGCCCTCGTACGCAGACATCACCGGGAATTGAATTTTCTTTTGGACCGGTGCGCGGAGGATGGCAGGTGCCAATGGAGAAGCGGGGAGAGTGGTGGCGTCAGGTCCGCTGGACTTGGCTGCTACTTGGGCTTGCAGCATTTCGACGGCCTTTTTCAGTGAGGCCAGCTCATCATCACGGGTCACCTCCGGCGGAGGCTGCTCAAAGGTCACGTATCTCGCGGACGCGCGTCCCCGAGGTGCCTCACTCTGGGGTGACCTCTCAGTGACGGGCTGGAATTGGCGTCCGCCATGGGGGCCCAACCTGTCGGTGGCGGGCCTTCTCAATCGTTCATGGGCGGACCTGCGCGGCTGTAGGTCTGAGTCTCCCCCGTGGGACGTGACCGGGGCAGCCGTTCGTTCGTTCTCTCCGCACCTGGGTCCCAGTCTGCCTTGGAGGACTTCCCTCCTTTGTGATTGGTGGGTGCCAGATGCCCCGGTGTAGGCCGAATATCTTCCGGTGTAAGGAGCGGGATCCTCCTCCACCATCTTGGCCTTGCCGGCCCTTTCCCTATGCTGGCAAGCTTGTGCCGAGCTTGCCTCTTGCTCGGTGGGGAGGACACTGTACTCCCCCCGGGTCTGAGTGCCGTGGGTGGGCCTGGTTTGCTCCCAGGCTTCGGCAGCTGGAGCTCGCCTGGGTACCAGGGCGAGCTCGTCCTGCTGCCTCTGCTGCAACCTTTGTAAGGTTGCGATGGTGCGTTGGAGCTCGTCAGGGTTGTTGGACAGGTCCCTCAGGGCGGGGGCCAAGTCCTCCTGGGTCACCACAACTAGCGGAGGTCGCGGGGCTGCGGTGCTCTTCTGGGGAGGTGGTTGTGAGGTCTCCACCACCTGGCGTGAGGTCTCCACCTCGGCCTGATTTTGGTCACCTCCTTTGGACCTTCCGACAGCTGCGGAGGTCTGTCCTTTGGTGGCTCGAGTGTTAGCCATTTTTAGATTTCAGAGGGGGTAACTTGCTGCAGGTCACCGAGGTGGAGGGAGGTCGCCGGGATGGTGGTCGTCCAGCTTGGGTGGAGCTGTGCAAATTTTCATCTAGCCTCGCGTGTGACGAATTATCCGAAATTCGGTTTATTCGTGTACACGCGCGCGTTTGAAATTTTTTTTCGGGCAGAATTTGTGAATTTGAGAATTCGGGTTTTCATCCGGAAATCTGGGTTTTTCGTCCAAAGAAATGAATATGTATGTGTATCTTCAAGTGTACTTGAGTTTTATCAAGAACACCTTCAAATCTTCAAACAAACCCTAACTTTTTGTCCTTGAATTTTTATTTTATTTTTCAGATTCGACCCTCCTTCTAGCGCCAAATTGTTGATAGAATTTCTTAATCATTTTCGTTTATGTGGCTTGTTACGTCGGATTAATTCTACCAAACAATAATCTTATGAATTTGTGCTCTTGGGTATAATATAGAGAAAGAAATGAGAGTTTAGAGAGAGAAAGTGTAATGTAGGAAATGTATTAGAATTAGAATCCTGGCGAATAGTACAAGAGAGGTCTTATTTATAGGTGTGCGAGTATGAGACGGCACCATACGAGCCTATTTGGCTTCCGGTGTTGACGAAGGTCTGTAACCTTCGTCCTGGTCCCTTACACTGCCCTCTACATCGTGCCTCATCCTACTGCAATACCTTAGACTAGATGGGCCTCATTAAAAACCTCGTCGTAAACCACCCTTGTGGATAAACCGGACGGAGGGAAAAAGAGCACACCATCGGGGTCCTAATGACTAACTGACGAGCTCATGGGCGAGCTCTAATGTCAACACTTAGGCGAGCTCTGACGCCTTGGTACTCTCGGCGTTGTATAACGGGTGATATCTCGGAGGTCGGCACCCTGGATGTCGGAGGTGCGTTCGGCACACTGGCGAGCTCATGGGCGACCTCCCAGGTGTTGGGCCTCCTGATCCCCTGAATTGCCTAAGGTAGCTCTCCCATCAACAGGTTACAAACGAATCAAATGATTTTGGTTCGGTTCGGTATTCGTATTCGAATTTTGATATTCGTATTCCTAATTTTGTGATTCGAATTCGAATAAAAATATTCAATTCGATTCGATTAATAATCAAATACATATAAAAAATCATGATATTCGATTCTATATTCGCTGCTATTCGATTAAATATTTATTATATATAATATTAATATATATATATATATATATATATATATATGTAACAAAATTAAATTCTGATACGATGGTTTAAAGTTGACTGTTCACTCGCTGGGTAGAAAGTAGGGTTGTATAATTTGTTTAATTGATTTTAGTGCTCTTATTTGATCCATTCAACCTTAGTTTTTAAAGTTGGAACTCGATTCGAGCATATAATTAATTTTTGAATTTAATTGAAACTTGTTTGATAACATTAATAAGTTCAAGTTCGACACAGTTAGAAAATAATTAAGCCAAATACAAAAATGACCAAAAACAGTGAAAGGTTGCATAAGGGACTTAGATTATTATCACTTTACTTAAAAAAATAACTGCAAATTAAAAATTAGTATTGAACCTCATGAGTAGTTCATAAATTGAACTTGACTCTAAGGTGAATCAAATATTTCAACTAGTTATTCATTAATATAAATAAGCCTCTTATGACATATGTGAGTTCTATCAATTTTTTAATTCATTTGAGTTGTATGAATGTTTGCATAAATAAATTTATTTTTAATTTATATATATTTTTGTTTAGGAACAAGAAGAGCCCCTTGAAGTCATGTTGCAAACCGATTGATTTCCAGGCCGTGGAAGATTGAAAAATTAATTTGATAGCAAGGAAGATTGAAACACTGATTTGCTAATCACTTTCTTGAATTGTTATTCTGATAACTATTGTTTATGCTATGTAAACTTTTAAATTAGTGGCTTGTATTGAGAGTTTGAAATAGTGGGTTGGAGTTTGAATATTATTATTTGGTATTTATTAAGTAATTTTATTGAAATTTTCTCTATATTATTTAAAATATTACTTTATAGATTTATTTACAAAAAATCGAATCGAATCGAATAGTTTCAAATCGAAGCGAATCGGATCAAATATTTTCAAATCGAATCAAATAATATGTTATATAATAGATTTTGAAAAAATTGAATCGAATAATTTGAATATCAATATCGAAACGAATACAAATTTTATTTATTATTCGAATGTATTTCGAATACGAATACGAATATTCGAATAGTTTCACGAATACCAAATTGAATATAGTATTATTCGCTTCGATTCGATTCGTTTGCAACCCTATATAGAAATGATCCAATTAGCCTCCTATATTTGGTTACATCAACACTTTTGTCATTCTCATCTTTGTCAAGACTCACAGAAGGTGTCATAGGTATATTGGTAGGCCTAGAACTGTCCATTCCAAATCTTTTTATAAGCTCTTGAGTGTATTTAGCTTGATTGGTGAAAATTTCATCTCTCATTTGCTTCACTTGTAATCTCAAAAAGAAATTCAGATTTCCCATCATGCTCATTTCAAATTTCTCAGTCATGAGCATAGAGAATTTTCTGCATAATTCTTCATTGGTTGAGCCAAAGATTATATCATCAACATAGATTTGGACAAGTAATATATCATTCTCATGTTGTAATCTGAATAAGGTTTTGTCAACCATACCCTTTTTTAATCCATTTTTGATCAGATTATCACATAGGGTATCATACCATGCTCTTGGTGCTTGTTTAAGTTCATAAAGGGCTTTTCTAAGCTTATAAACCATATCTTCAGCTGTAGATTTCTCAAATCCTGGTGGTTGTTCAACATACACTTCTTCTGATAGTAAACCATTGAGAAATGCACTCTTTACATCCATTTGATAGACTGTAAAGTTCATATGTGCAGCATAGGCTAGAAAAATTCTTATGGCTTCTAATCTTGCAACTGGGGCAAATGATTCATCAAAATCTATGCCTTCATATTGACAATAGCCTTGAGCAACTAGTCTTGCTTTATTTCTGGTCACAATTCCATCTTCATTAAGTTTGTTCTTGAATACCCACCTAGTTCCAATCACTTTGTGATTCCTAGGTCTTGGAACAAGTTCCCATACTTGATTTCTCTCAAAACCATTCAATTCTTCTTGCATTGCAATAATCCAATTGACATCTTGCAGTGCTTCATGAATATCAGTAGGTTCTGAAGATGAAAGAAATGTAGCCAACATTGCCTCATGGATTTGTTTTCTGGTTTTTACAGCATCTGATGGGTTTCCAATTACATGCTCAGGGGGGTGATCTTTCAACCAAATCAAATCTGACATAGGTTCTAGTCTTTGATCATTGTTCTCTACAACTGTAGATTCACCTACTGTAGACTCATCAATTCCTTTTGTTGGTGTCTCTACTTCTGTTTGAACATTCTCATAGACTAGGTCTTCAACATTCTCCAATGGAGGTAACTCAACTATCACAGTGTCAAAGTCTTTGTTGGTCAAATCTACAGGAGTTTTGATTTCAACATACTGCTGTTGACTTGTGACTGTAGAGTTGTCCTCTTTCGAGTCTTCAACAATTTCTTCAGGGGAATTATGTCGTTCATTAAAAACAACATGATGTGATTCTTCCGCAATCATTAATCTCTTGTTATATACTCTAAATGTTTTGCTAACATTAGAATAACCTAGAAAGATACATTCATCTTACTTTGAATCAAAAGTCTTAAGGTGTTCTTTCCCATTATTCAGTATGAAGCATTTACATCCAAAAATGTGTAGATAAGAGATATTAGGAGTCCTTCATTTCCATAACTCATATGGAATCTTCTTATGATCCTTAACAATCAAGCATCTATTCTGAGTATAGCATGCAGTGCTTGTTGCTTCTGCCCAAAATTTCTTAGGTAACTTTGCTTCAACAATCATTGTTCTGACAGCCTCTTTAAGTGTTATATTCTTCCTTCTGCAACTCCATTCTGTTGTGGGGTTCTAGCTGCAGAATATTCATGAATTATGCCATATAGTGAACAATACTCTTCAATGACTTGATTTGTGAATTATGTTCCTCTATTTGATCTAATCTTTACAATCTTCAAGTTATTTTCATTCTGAATCCTTCTTAACAATTCTGGTAACCGTTGTAGAGTTTTACTCTTCTTTCTTAGAAACACTGTCCAAGAAAATCTTGAGTAATCATCTACAACAATCAAAGTATACTTCTTCCCACTTATACTTACTGGTTCTATGGGTGCAAAAAAAAATAGTAGTATTCAGAATTAGAAAACTAAATATATGCAGAAACATACTAGTAGTATTTACAATTGAAAATCTGAATATGAATAGAATTAAAATCTGAATATGTACAGAAATCTTAATATATGCAATACATTTAAAAAGTAATTCTTAATTTAAGATCAAAAATAACAAAAGAAAAAATGAAATCTGAACAAAAAATAATAAAAACCTGCATATAGCCTGCACAAAATAAAATTCAAAATATTATTAAAAAATAAATTAAATTAAAAAAATGTGACAGGTAATCAATGCTGACCTGCAGTGTGCCTTTGTGGGGTCCAAAAAGTGTAATTAATGATTGAAAAATGTGTTACTTTGCAATAAAATGAGGCTAATTGAAACACATGATTTTTCAAGATGGTATTGACAATATGATGATTTCTTGTATGGTAATTTTTCCTTTTAGAATCATGAATCATGAGCTTTAATAATTCTAAGAAATATATATACTTTTTGTGTACAAAAGATATAGAAATTTTGCATATAAATATATAGATATTTAAAAATCGATGTAAATAAATTATATTATTTTTTATATAATTCAATATATTTTTATTTTTTAGAGAAAATGTGTAAATTTGTAACTTTAGTTTTATATTTTTAGGTATAATATTTTTAATAAAATATTATATTTTTAAAAAATATATACTTCTTAGGTTTATAATATAATAAAATATTTTTATTAATTTTTTATCTCTTTATAAGTATTAGGTTTTCACAAATTCTAATACACAATATTGCACCAAACCCAACCCGTACAATATACCCAGTTAAAAATTTGCGGATTCTTACCGGGTCAAATCGGATCAAATGAAATTTTCAACAAAAAATCTCAGCAATCCTAAAATGTAAACTAAATTAAGGTATGTGTGATACGGTAAGATAAAATGTGTGTTACTACATCTTAAAAAATTAATTTTTGTACTTTTAAAATAACTATAAGGATAATATGTATTTTTACAAGAACAAATATGTGTTTTTAATTTTTTTTTATTTTTTTATTGATTTTATATTGATAATATGTTGTTAATGTAATAATACATTACATGTGTTACTATCTCGGCAATCCCAGAATGTATACTACATGAACATATGTGTGTTACTGTAAGACAAAATGTGTGTTACTACATTTTAAAAAAATTAATATTTTGCACTTTTAAAGTAACTATAAGGATAATATGTATTTTTCCGAGAACAAATATATGTTTCTTAATTTATTTTTCATTTTGTTGTTGATAATATGTTGTTAATGTAATAATACCTTACACGTGTTATTATATCTCGGCAGCCCCAGAATGTATACTAAATGAACATATGTGTGTTACTATATCTTAAAAAATTTAAATTTTTGTACTTTTAAGGTAACTATAAGGATAATATATAATTTTACAAGAATAAATATATGTTTCTTAATTTATTTTTCATTTTTTATTGATTTTTATGTTGATAATATGTTATTAATATAATAATGTCTTACATGTGTTATTATATCTCGGCACTGTTACTACATCTTAAAAAATAATAATTTCTATATAAATCAATAAACATTTATGAAAAACTAATATTTTTTCTTATAGTAACATACATATTGCTCTTACATTGTATAAAAAATGTTTGTTTCTACAAAAAAACAAATGAATATATTTAAAAAAAATAATATTTGTTCTTACAGTAGCACACATTTGACCTTATATTAACATAGATTTACTCATACAATATCACCAACTGAGAGCAAAAATCTTGAAATTTGAAAATTGTCCAAATCCGACCCGACCCGATCAAGATCCGCGAATTTTATTACTTTGACTCTATTAACCCGCAAATTTTTTAAAATTTCCATTTTAGTAGCATATTGCACGGTGCAATATTGCACAGGAGACCCACTCTTAGGTTTTTATTAGATAAAATTCTTTCTTGATATCAGAATTTAGACTCGCTCACATTCTAAGGTCGACTTCTACAGAAAAATAATTTCATTTATGTTAAATTGTCTAATCATTGACCTCCTCCTAGAAGGAAAAGTTGATAATTTTCATGAAAAAACATTAAAAAAATATATAATAAATAAATTGATTTCACTAATTAAATAAATAGAGAAAGTGTTAGATAAAAGGAATAGAAATCTCAATAAAATGTTTGTCACAAGTCCCAACCAAGACTATGTTAAGTGGGATTTGATGTTCAAGGCTGGCGCCGCATGCACCTTCCGGCTTCCACTGCACCTTATCAAATCCCTCCCCACGTCTCCACCTTAATTTCACTTTGAAACTGAACAAATACTGTAAATTTTTGTATATGTCACAATCACCGACATGTCGCAACGAGTGAATATTTTTTTATAAAAGTATTAATTATTTTTATTGACTAACACAAGTTATTTCCACTGAACAATATTTTCTCAATCACCAAAAAAATATCTCTAAATTGTTGGGAAATGCAGAAATATTAAAAAGATATAGATAAAATAAAGAGTATAGTAGAAATCCATTTTGTAATAAATGTACACAGAGATAAAATGATTTTGCCAAAAGAAAATACTTTTGGGACGGATAAAAATATAAACGAACATACTTCTGTGAACCAACAAATGAAATGAGTGAATATTTTTGGAGGAAAGAAGAATATTACTTTCTGGTCGTAATTCTATTTTCACACTTGTTTTATTTTAACGTTTCAATTTTACTTTCACACATCTTAAAACGAAATATTCAACAATCGCAAAATTCAATGAAAAATATAATTTTTATTTATTGCTTAATTTTACACGCACATAATTTTTTTTTCTTGGTTCATGTTTCACCTCCAAATGTGAAAATAATTTTGAAATAGAAGGAGAATCAATATAAATTATTTCTGATAAATTATACTCCCTCTGCCCTTAAACACTTTGCTCACTTTCCTTTTTGGTCTGTCCCACAACACTTTGTACACCCTATAAATGAAGATTGTACTTTAACTTTATCCTCATAATATTCATATATTTACACAAAATATCATTACTTTTACACTAAATCCAACCAATTTCATTATTTTAATAATATAATTTTATAAATCACCTTCATTACTCTATTTTTTACACATTTTTTTAAAAAAATGTGTAAAAAAAGGTAAACAATCTTTTCAGAGACGGAGGGAGTATTAACTATGCATCAATTGCACGATGCATTATCACATTTATGATCTTAGTCTTCTGATTAAGATTTGATATCATTAAAATATGAGGATGATTTAGAACATTTAAATTCATTAGCAATCAAATCATACTATTATATTTTTAAAACAAAAATGAGCAAGAAAATGTTGTGTCGAGTGTTCATGGGAGTTTGGCGCTTGTGTCAGGCGTGGCAGTATTTGAATAATTGAGGTGCGACTTTAATAGTGTTAATCACGATTTTAATAGAAGAGGTGGTCCGACAAATTGACCAGAGGTTTTATTTTAAAGGTATTTGATAACATCAACATCAACATCAACATCAATCCCATTTTCCTGATGTTGGTAGGTGGATTTCTGCAATTTCACCCTTTCACGTGTTGGTACTCCTATTGTGGACATTGTCAACGGGTCGGGTTTCGGCCCCTGCTAATGTGGGCTTGGGCCGGGTCTAATTGGCTGTTCGGTCCAATCCATTATGGATATTCTTCCCATGTTTTATTATTTTACCCCTACACTTAATTTTTTCATTTCAAAATATATTTAAATATTAAAATGCTCTTTTATTATATTTTTCTAATTTACAAATGGTTCAATTCTCCCTCATGTCTTCATATGAAAACTCTATTCATGATTTTTGGGGGATTTTTTGGAAAATTAAAGAGGGTGAATTAAAAATTTAAGATGGTGAAATGAAAAAAGGGGTGAAGTAATTAAAAATGAGGGAGAATATCCGTGCCCTATCAATTTTAGCCCACCAACAGATTCGACCTGGCCCAATTAGAATGTGATCCCCAAAAGGGGAAAATTGATGTATCGACTATTACACTCTCTTTTCTGAATGGAAAGAGTGATTATTAAATTTTGAAACACAAAAAATTTATGCAATTGCACACATAAAATCCATGCAATATCAATCATTTTACTTGCTTTTTTTCCTCATGATCTTTCTTTAGCGATTTCTTCTCCACAGTCTATCAGTTCCACTCCCTCAATCTTATGGGCGGATCCAGAAATTAGTATTGGGGTGGGCTGAAAAATAAATGTTTCGACACATTAAAAATATTTACATAACAAAGTATTTCGATGTTCATATAAGTTGTGCCCTAATATATTATTCGCACCTAAACATTAGCAAATTTAATATTAAAAATATTAATTTATATAAGATAAAAATTAAATACATTAAATACACATTCATCTTTAACAAGCCAAATAATAACATGAAAATATCATAAATAAAATATACTAAATGTATTTTAAAAAGTAATTATCATGAATGATGTGGTGAAAGTTTTAAGAAAACCTTAATTCCCAAAATTCCAAAAAATTGTTCCTTGTTGTTAATGATCTACAATGCTTTATGCTTTAAGAATTAAATATAATTATTTTAAAAAAAGAAGGATTGAATTACCGGGCAGCGAAATGTACCAAAGAGACAACGCACTCACAAGTCACGCTGAAAGAAAAAAAAGGCATATTGGGTATTTAAGCAAGTGGGCCTATTAGTAAGTCATAATTAGTTTAATATATACTGGGTCGTGAGCATAGTAATTCCAATTAATATATGGCCCAGGTTAAATGCACCCACCACATTATTGAATACACCCACATGTTGAGTACACTCAAGTAATTTTGAGTACACCCACATAATATTTACACATATACCCTCAGTTAACAAAAACAAAACAAAATTTCGCACACCCACCCAACGAGTTAGGGTTCGAAATTAAACTCCGAAAATTGCCGTCGCCCGTCGATGTGCGCGCCACTAGTGTAATCGCGGCTGATCTGTTGTTCCAGAAATCACCGGCGTTCAAAATAAAGTTTCAAAACACAAACCCTAGTTCTAGAAAAATATTGTGAAAAACTTACCGGAGTGAGGGAATGACGACCATAATCGTGATATTAAATTGTCTACTTTACGGCTACTTTGGAGTTAGCGATGTGAAGTTATTTCGAAAAAAACTACCGAAATATTAATAAA
>JAPKLY010000257.1:204117-223418 GCA_026898435.1 Prunella vulgaris
GATTCTTTTAAATAGAAATTAAGATTTAAATTTTATATTTTGACACAGAAGGATTATTGTATGTTGACATGATGAATTAATTTTTTTTTATTTTGTGGATTCAATCAATATCAAAACATAAGTTTTTTTAAATTAGAGAATAATAGACAATTAGTGGCAATTAAAAGAATTAAATTACTTGAGTAATAATTGATTCTGTTGTCATAGGGGGAATTAAAATAGAGTTTAAACCATTTGATTCTTTAGCAGATAATTTGGATATGAATGTGGGATCAAAATCGACCAACATTGGGATAGGATGCATGAGGCAATTAAAAGAAATTATTTACACTTGATTGATAATTAGATATTGCGGTTGCATATAAGGCAATAATATAACTATTTTCAGGGCTAAGGCCAACTCCAGTAGCTCTACTCTAGAATCAATTCAGCACTACTCTATTATAGAGTTAGCACCAAATCTCCAGCAGATTGCACTATTTTTACACTAAACATAATATTCCATTAAATTCTTTATATTTTAATAAATTTTTTTATTACTATTCTATAATTATCAACAACTAATTTTTTAAATATTGATTAGAAATATATTAATTTACTTCATTTATTTAAATTTTGATAAAATTTCAAAAATAAATAAAATGATAAAAAAATATTCATAAAATTTAAACTTTAAAATTCATAATAAAATATAAATTACAATGATAATTTGAAATACAAAATAATAATTACACAAATAATTATATCTTAAATATTGAATAAAATGTATTATCTGAATATTCTATTGATAAAAATATAAATAAATAATATTAATTATAATAAAACTAAACCTTTAAAAAAAAAAAAGGAGAAAAATAGCGCATACAATTCTCTGCGCTATCAGTAGCGCTCAAATATTACAATTGGCGCATAATTCTTTTGTGGCGCAGTTGTAAAGCTTATTGCTGGAGATGATATTTGGCGCAGGGTGCCACAATGCAGCACTATTGGAGTTGCTCTAATAGGACATAGATAGTGAGAATATCTTTTGTTGTAGTCAAAGAAAAAGGAAAAGAAAACAAAAGGTTTTTTTAAAAAAAAAAATTGGGTGCTAGAAACATAATAGTGAAATTTGAGGACATTTATTGGTTTTGACAACTAGGACAGAGGAAGTAATCGTGATAAGTGGTTTATTGCTTGAAGAATAGGACGTCGTTGCAGAACGTATACCTTCATTTGCAAAACTTTCAACAAACCAAAGGTGGAGGTTAGTACACTGCTTTTAATTAATTTTTTTTTAAAAAAGATATGTTTTTGTCTATGTATGTTTGAATTAGATAATGTTAAAAGTCTATGCAACGATAACAGACTATATGACGTTTAGAACAATTCAAAAAAAAAAAAAAAAAACAGTTTATTAATGATAATGTCAAAAGATGAATGAAGGTTATTTATAAGATCCATGTATAAACTTCTATAATTAGAACTAGGTGAGTTAGTTCATCTGGCCACCGGGCTCCTCACTTGAGTGAGTAACCAAGGTTCGATTCCCTTTGGGAACGAATAGGAGGGAGATATAAGGTTGGCTTGGATATATGAGTGTATATGGAGACTTGGTGAACTAACTTCTAACTACTAACCACTAACATTATCGATAAAAAAAAAAACTTCTATAATTAGAATCAAATTAGTTGAAAGATGAAAAATTAGATTAGAAAAAAGATGCATACAAACATTTATAAAAAAAATCATATAGATAAATAAAAATATTTACAAATAGTTTAAAAATAATTTTGAATCTACCAATTTACTTTTAGGAACGACAAAAACTTGTATGAACCCGAGTTCACGGTGAACTCGGGTTATTAGTTATCACTGTCATGTGTATACACTATCACTGTTATATATATTCATTATCACTGTTATACATATACAATATCACTGTCAAAATATCAAGTGTATTTTTATAACAGTGATAGTATATCCAAATAACAGTGATAGTGAGTATACATAACAGTGATACGAGTTCATGTGAACTCGAGTTCACAAGAGACCTACTCTCTAGGAACATGTTTAGTCCTCTTTAAAATATATTAATATGCACCAAAAAAAAAAAGGTCATATCAATGTATGATCGAATGAGAAATTTTAGTATCACATAATATGACTAAAATGATAACTTTATATAAGATACAGGATGATTTTAACATTTTAAAGTTAACAAGATGAAAAACAAAATCATCCTACCCATACATATTTACTAAATAGCAACGGATAGGACTTTGTTGCCTTAAGTATACCTTCATTTGCTAACCTTGCAACAAATCAAAAGTGGATGTCAGTTTTTATGAAATTTTTTTTTTTTAAAAAGACAAATATATGACGATTGAAATTCAAGGACAAATATATGTATGAACGACTTAGAGGAATTTAAGAAATATTAGATTACTTTTAATTTTTTCTTAGGAGGTAAGAAAGAAAATAATCAAGGACAAAATTTAATTACAACAGGTAGGTCGTAATATTCAGAAATAAAAAAAATAAAGCTTATTATTTTAGTTTAACAGATTTAATTTTGGTTTAAATTTCGTAATTATTTTAATTAGGAATTAACATTAGAATTTCAATTGGGTACTTTATTATTAAGAATTTGAGCTTAAAATTTTGAATTACATTTAATTCGAATTAAATAGTGTTTAAAGGAATTAAGACAAACAATTAACAAAAAATAGAATTAAAAAAACCTATTTAAAGGAGACTTATATACATTTCAATTGAGACTTAAATACATTTTAAAAAACATTTATTGTTTTTAAATAACATAATTTCTCTTCCAAATTTTATAATTGTATTGAATGAAATGTATGTAAAGTTCTAAAAGTTTAAAGTTACAATACAATACAATTGTCTTTTGTATTTTAAATAGAATATGAAAAATCAATTTTTTTGGTATATAAGGCAATAAGAGATTATACAATTGTCTTTTCGTGGAAATCGTGATAACGGGGTTATGGTTTGAGGACTATGACGTCGGTGCCGTACGTATACCTTCGTTTACAAAACTCTCAACAAACCAAAGGTGGAAGTTAGTTTATTGCTTTTAATTTAATTTTTTATTAAAAATATGTTTGGATCTATGTTTGTTTGCATGATATCATGTTAAAAGTCTATGCGACGATAGCTGTCTATGTGTCGTTCAGATCAAAACAAAAAAGACAGTCTCTGTTTTTGTTTTTCAATTATTTAAATCTTTTGCGTTATTTTTTTTCTGAATTTTTAGTCCCCAAAGTTTTATCTAAAATCAACATTGGTTTTTTTTTTTTTTTTTGCCAAAAGTTAGTTCTCAAAGAGTTTTTTAATTACAAAAATGCGTAATATGGTCTGTAAGAATATTTTTGTTTTTGGGGTTATATTTTATCTTTTTGGAACATTTTTTTTTTAGTTCTCAAAGTGTTTTTTAAAATACAGTGAACTAAATTGGTCTCTAAGAATAGTGTAGTTCCTTTTGAAACAAATTTTAAAATTAGAGGATCAAATTGATTTCTTTTCTTTTATTTTTACACCATTATACAAATATAAAAAGAGGATAATACAAATATAATGGAAAAAAATGATCACCAACAAACTTTTTCTATGCAGAAGCTTCAGAATTACAAGGAACAATGAATCTGCCTGATACAGAGGCAAAAGACCAAGAGGATTATCAACAAAAGGAAAAGAAAAAAGGTATTTAATTTTAAAAAATTAAAAAAAAATTTGAAGAAAAAAAACCTACAATAGACTCACAAAAAAAACAACTGTTTTGCCTAACAACAGATGCATACCGCATGACAAGAATGCATAGACGACACATACTCATAAGGAAAAGACAAACAAGAAAAGATGAAGGTAAGTACATGGATGATAATGTTAAAAAAAAAAAATACAATATTTGACAATTTATAATACATAAACATCAAACAAATTGGGAACATCGCTACCATCTCAAGATGCAAAATACAAGGCAACAACAGAAGGTTCGTAAAAAAAAAATTAAAATAGCAAGAAAAAAAATTATATATCCCATGCTAAATATGTCATCATGCAGAAAAAGATCATCATGCAAGCCCCAAACTAAGACAGACCAGAAGAGAAAAAAGGCCAAGGGGATCACACACAAGCTCACTACCTGCCAAACGCGAATAAGGCCTACTTAGCCTGAAGCCAAAAAAGGTAACAAGAAGATAATATATTATAACTAAAGTTCAAAATTACAAAAAGAGACAAACTAAAATAAAATATACAGGTACAGTACGGAGATTAAAATTTGAAGATAACGTACTGCTGAAGTGCCAACATTGTGCTGCATTGGTCTGGGAATCAGAAGCCCTACAAAAGAAAAAATAAGGAAAGCCAGTGTTCTCCATTTGTTGCCAACAAGGACGAGTACAATTACCAAAAAAACGGGAACCACCTCTTTTTCTCGCCAACCTTCTAGAGCAATCAAGTTCATTCCGCAAAAATATCAGATCGTACAACTCCATTCTCGCGTTTACATCAATGGGAGCCAAGATTGATAAAACAATAGAAGGAGGAAGAGGTCCATATACATTTAGAATCCATGGACAAAATTACCATTCAATTGGATCATTATTACCACACGAAGGAGAGACGCAACGGTTTGCTCAATTGTACATATACGATACTGTAAATGAAGTACATAATCGTATCAAAGCCCTGCCCCGGAGGAAAAAGAATGATCAATTGGATGAGAAAATAGTCAAGGGACTAATTGAGATGATGGACGAGAACAACGATCTTGCAAAAGAATTCAGAAGATCAAGAGACCAATACGAAACAGGGGACAAGAAAGAGCTTACCATTAGGTTAATTGGCCAAAAGACAAGAGGTCGACAATATGACTTGCCAACATCAGATGAGCTTGTAGGACTAATAGCAGGAGAGAACACAGGCGAGAGGGATATCATCGTGCACGATAAAGACAAAAAACCTCAACGTATAAGTGTGTTACACCCAAGATACATGGCATTACAATACCCCCTATTGTTTCCTTACGGAGAGCCTGGATTCTATAACCAAATTCCCAACAAACAAGGAAGCTCAACAAACAAGCGCACATTTATCACAATGCGGGAATATTATGCATATGAAATGCAAACAAGGTTGACAAAGGGAAAAACGATTATCAGGTCTGGCCGATTGTTCCATCAATATGCAGTAGATTTATACACTACAATCGAACAATATAGACTGCAATGAATCCAAAACAATCAAAAGCAAATAAGAGCTGAACTTTACAACAATGTATGTGATGCAGTTGCAAGAGGAGCACCGATGCAAAACTATTAGGAAGAAGGAAAAAATTGCCTTCTTCATACACAGGGAGCCCTAGATACATGGTCGAAAATTACCATGATGCAATGGCAGTTTGCAGGTGGAAAGGAAATCCGTCTTTGTTCATCACAATTACAGCTAATCTAAATTGGGATGAAATATTAGACCACCTCCAACAATATGGGAATGATAATCCTAATGACAGACCTGACATAATCAGTTGAGCATTCAAAATGAAGCTGGAAGAATTGCTTACCGATCTTCAAGAGGGGCATCTCTTTGGAAAGACCGAAGAAGGTAACAAAAGTTTTTATACAAAGAAACCCTAACAATAATAAAAAAATCTTTTTAAAACTAACTGTACAAACTAACAAAATAAATGTTTAATGCAGTTATTTACACAATTGAGTTCCAGAAACGGGGACTACCACATGCGCACATACTTCTATGGTTGGAAGAAAAATACAAGAATCCAACAGCCGAAAAGATAAATACCCTTATCTCGGCAGAGATACCAGAAAGAAAAGCAGATCCAGAAGCATATGCATTGGTTAAACAATTCATGATGCGCAGACCATGTGGAGCGGAAAGACCACAATCACCGTGCATGGAAAAATACAAATGCACTAAAAAAATTCCCAAGGTATTCAATGAACACACAACGATCGATGAGTTCGGAAAAGTGAGGTACCGAAGAAGAATGGACGAGACAAAATTCATCATAAAAAAGGACATCAGGTTCGACAATAGTTTTTTGGTACCCCACAATATCCCTCAACTAAAAAAATATCGATCGCATATTAATGTGGAATGGTGCAACCAGTCGAGGGCGATTAAATATCTCTTCAAGTACATCACAAAATGAGTTGACAAAGCAACAATGATCATTGATAAGATAGGAGAGAAGGAAGAAAATGGAGGAGCAAAAGAAAACAAGGAAGAGGACGCCGATGAGATAAAGAGATATTTAGAATGCCGTTATTTATCGGCGTGTGAAGCCATATGGAGAACATTTGCCTTTGACATACACTACCGAAGACCTACGGTACAAATGTTAAGTATCCACCTCCCAAATCAGCACAGCATCACATACGGTGAAACGACAAATCTTGAGAGCATAATAACAAAAGACGGGGTGCAAAAAACCATGTTCACAGAGTGGATGCAAATAAACAAGGCAAGCGAGGAAGAAAGAAAACTAGCTTATGTATAGTTCCCAAGAGAGTATGTTTGGGATGTAAAAAAGAAGCAATGGAAGAAACGCAGTACAAGATCACGTCCTAGCCTTGGAAGGATTGTCAACATCCATCATGCGGCTGGAGAGTTGTACTACTTGAGAATGTTAGCCTTGGTAACAAGAGGAGCAACAAGCCATGAATGTTTCCTAACCATGGGAAATGTCAAGCACAAGAAGTTCAAAGCAGCTTGCTATGCAAGAGGTTTGCTAGATGGAGACTCAGAATGGCAAGAGGCAATAGACGAGGCTGCACAATGGGCAACACCCAATCAATTAAGGAACCTATTTGTCACACTCTTGCTCTACTATGAGGTCAGTAACCCAGGCAATTTATGGAATCACTGTTGGGAAACTCTGGCAGATGACATAGCTTACAAACAGAGGAAAAATTTGGGATTCATGGAGCTGGAATTCACAAAGGAAGAGCTGCAACAGTACACATTAATGGAAATTCAAAAACAATTGTTGGAGAATGAAAAATCTCTCGAAGACTTTGATGGAATGCCTACACTGAACAACAACATTCTTAAGCAACTGTCAAATTCATTGTTACGAGAAGAAACAAGCTTTGACGCAGAGGAGCAGCAAGCAGAGCACAATAAGTTGATTCCAACATTGAATGAAAAGCAAAAAATAGTGTACGATGCAGTCATGGATTCAGTGTTAAACAAAAAAGGGAAATTCTTCTTTCTATACGGTCATGGTGGAACAGGAAAGATATACCTATACAAGACCATAATCACAGCCCTACGAGCCCAAAAAAATCGTCATTCCAGTAGCCTCCTCAGGTATTGCAGCTTTACTTTTACCAGGTGGACGAACCGCACATTCAAGGTTCAAAATACCTTTGGAAATAATAGAAAACTCTTCATGCGGCATAAAACAAGGGACAATGCTAGCATAATTGTTGATTTGGGCAGACTTAATAATATGGGACGAAGCTCCAATGGCTCACCGATACATATTTGAGGCATTAGACGTGACAATGAGAGATTTATTATCTCTATATGATGAAAACGCGGGATCCAAAGCGTTTGGGGGCAAAACAGTCTTGCTGGGAGGAGATTTCAGACATATTCTACCAGTAATACCAAGAGGAAGCAGACAGGACACTGTCCAAGCAACGATAAATAGATATATCCTATGGGATGCATGCATCGTGCACACCCTAAGCCAAAACATGCGTTTGGACAAAACTGAGATGAAGTTTGCTAAATGGGTTTTGCAAGTTGGAGATGGCACGACTAGGAAAATAACTTCTGTACAAAAGGAGGATGGGGAAATGGAAAAAATAGTGATTGATCAGAAGTTGATGCTAAAAAATGATGGCAAACCTGTAAAGCAAATAGCAGAACACGTATACTCAGAACTTGTTATCTCGATTGCAGACAAAAATATTTGACAGAAAGAGCAATCCTTGCACCGACAAATGAAGCACTTGATGAAATAAACATATTCATATTGTCATCGATACCAGGAGAAACAAAACAATACTTCAGTTCAGATAGTATAGAGAAAGAAGGGGAAGGAACTGAAAAGAACGAAGCATTGTACCCAATGGAGTTTCTTAACAGCTTAAAATACCCGGGAATTCCAGGCAGTAAGTTGGAACTGAAGAAACATGTTCCAATCATGTTATTGAGAAACATCAATCAAAGAAAGAGACTTTGCAACGGCACACGGATGCTAGTTACACGCTTAGGAGAAAGAGTCGTGGAAGCAGAAATACTAACAGGAACGCATGTGGGAGATAAAGTTTTGATTCCACGGATTATTCTAACTCCAACAGACACAAAATGGCCGTTCAAACTTAGAAGACGCCAATTTCCTGTACGAGTCTGTTATGCAACGACAATCAACAAAAGCCAAGGACAAAGCTTCAAAAAAGTCGGAGTATATCTCCCAAAATAAGTTTTCAGCCATGGCCAGTTGTACGTTGTGCTATCCAGAGTCACATCTGCAGAAGGACTAAAGATATTGAATATCGGAGAAGACACAGAAAAAGACAAGCATGTTACAAACATTGTGTACAAAGAGGTCTTCAATAATTTACCTTCAACTGATACTAACGAGCAGGCACTACAAAAAAATCTAGCATATATATTATTTTAAAAAACAGCCACAAAGATAGTATAATTCGACATAAATTAACCAAAAATTATTTTACAGGTAACCTACAGACAATCCAAAAAACTTAGCACTCCAATATTTAAAGAGTCAATTCCAACAACATATCACCGGTGGATAGAGAAAGTGGTAAATGTTAAGGGAGACGGACATTGTGGATTTCGAGCCGTAGCAGGTTTGATGGGATTTGGAGAGGACAATTGGGGACGAGTTCGACAAGACCTAATAAATGAGCTAAAAAATAATACTTCATTATATAAGAAGGCATTTAGGGTCGAAATTTATGTTGAAGAAATCTTAGAAGCTCTGGATTGTTGGGCCCCAACAGCACCGGTTGATAAATGGTTCAGTTTACCACTTATGGCTTTCATGGTGGCATCGGCGTACAATGTTGCGTTTATTACGTTGACACCGTACATGTCAATTACCACTCTGCCATTTCGGAACGCTGTGCCAGAAAACCCAAAATCTATCTGCATGGCTTTGGTTAATGGCAACCACTATGTCCAGGTAAATTTCAAAATTTGATAGGACAATACCGTAAAAAAACTATGGGATTAATTATTGTAATGTCAATTTCAGGTATATTTAAAACGAGGACATCCCATTCCTCCAATTGTCACAAACTGGATAGACCACAAACAACCTATTGCATTAGGTTGGCATACAACTTACAATGAAAAGAACATTTATTAGGTGAAGGGCGAAGACAAAGTAATTACATACGCTATTACATACTAAAAGTTTGTTTGATGTATGCAAAACTTAAATAAACAATTATTTATTATTGCTAATTTGAGTAAATTATTTATGTGTATATGTTCATTTATTTATTATTTGGTTTCAGCCATGGCCAGTCTCGATGACTCTTTAAAAAAAAGAGAATTTTGATCTATGAGTATAAATATCATGAACATACAATCATTTATACTGCATGAATAGCATAAAGTTATTTCTAAAAATTTGTTTAAAAAAATAGTAAGATCTTTTGAAAGGTATATTCAAAATATAACTATTTCTATAAAGAAAAAAACAACAACATGTTTTTGCTTATTTAGTTTTAAATTTTTCCATCATATCCACTAATTTTTTTTACAATTTTATATCTGTCACGTTAAAAAGTTTTTACCTCCATCTCTACGAACAACAATTTTATACATAAAACTATTAATTTGGCTACTTATAAAAATTATACATATTTTTGTGAATAAAATGAATATAAAAAAATAACTATATAAGGCACGTGCATGGCACGGGCAAAATTCTAGTAATTCAAAGTAGCGAACGAACGGTTCTCTGCAAAGAACCCCTCTCAAGGTAAGTTTGGATAAATAAAATTACAAATGGTGAAATTAAATGACACATGGCTTATTTTAATTGGTTGTTAAAGTATTTTTCATAATGAATTTTAAATTTTATATTGTGGATAATATGTATAAAAATAAAAATAAAAATTATACCAAAAATCATAATTTTTTTTCTCTACAAATAGAGATCAATATTGATATATTTATTTACATCGTTGTATTTAAATTTCTACAATTTAAATTTTATTATTGAGATTGTAATTTTATTTTAAATATATGATAATTTTTCTTTATTTATTTATGTGTTTTGAATATTAAATAATTTAATATATTATGTTATTAATATAATAAAAATTAATTATAAATAAATATATTAAATAGTGAAAAAGAAAGAATATTTTATTAAAAGATTGGATTGTGAAAGTTTGTTGATAAAGTATGAATATTGGTTGAGTTGGATGTTGTGTATGTGGAGGAGAGAGAAATTAATTATTTATTGAAAGATTGAGTTGTGTTGGGTTGTTATAAATATAGTCTAACATGAACCACATTCTTAATTTCATAGATCAGTATTTAATATTTAATAATTTGGCTAATTTTTAATACACAAATTATTTTTAAATATTGAATTGTTTAAAATTATATATTATAATAATATATTTTTTAAAAATCAAAGGTGAGCTTTCTTGAAGATTCAAAGGTGTTTTTTGCTGATTCAAAGACATTCAATATTCGATCCGAAAACACTGTGCTAAAATTCTTCAATTGGTGTTCTTCATCAACATTGATGTTTAATTCAAGATTCTGGTCATAATTTTCTTAGATTGTCATTCTTCATCAACATCGACATTTGATTCGGTCAATGCTTAGCCTTTTCGATTGACATGCTTTATCAACACACCAGCATTTGATCCAAGAAACACTGTGTTAAATCCTTCCGATCAATGTTCCTCCAGAATGTCCTCTAATGGCAATCAACATTGTTTATCTAAAATGACCTTCTAAAGGCGTTCAACTGTGTTAATAAACCTATAAGTCCTTCCAAATGCAATGTTTAATTCAATATACGGCTCGACACTCTCCTATTAATGTTCAGCTCCAAACTCAAGTTTGAACCGACACCGAGAAATCTACAAAGTCCTTGCAAAAATGACATTTAATTAAAAAAAATAGCTCAACGCCATCGAAACAACGTTCAACTTCAAATTCAAGTTCGCACTTACTTTGAAAAATCTGCAAAGCAAGTTAAGATCAAATTAAAACTCGAAAAGGAGAACAAGAGGAGTCAATAGAGATTGTACCCAAAATAATCATTTGATTTGAAAATATTCATTGAAATATTTATTCTCGTTATTAATAAAGATATTAATTGACGGATAAAATTTATTTGTTCAAAAATTATAATAAAATGTGACAATATTTTTAAAGTGAAGTGATAAAGTTACTTTTAACTAAAATTCCACCACTTTTTATTAAAATTTTATCATTTTTATAAAATGATAAATTTTTTATAGATAACATATTTTAAATTTTTATAAAATGATAAATTTTTTATAGATAACATATTTTTAATTATAAGTAGATTAAATAATATTTATTTCATGAGAGACGGCCATTTACTCGTAAATATATAATTCAATCCTCACACCATGTATCCACTCAAACCTCAGTGCAACTGAGGTTTATGATCCTAGTGAATTTCAACATTATCAATCAGATGTATTCTATGGTCCACAAGCATGGTGTGAGGGTGTAAAGTGATACGATATGTATATGGCAATTAGAATTTTCAAATAAATTTGGGTGCGATTCATTTAGAATATGTCTATGTATTTATATTTTTTTTAAAAAGATGGTATTAAGTACTTTTTATATATTTTATATTTTATTATGTATAACAACTAAAAATTTTATCGCAAATTCTACTGTGCATCTAAATACACGGTATGCACTTGAATTTTAATTTTAATTTTGAATTTTTGAAAACACGTAATACACCCCCGCACTATGTATTTTTTTGACAATTAGGGTATTGTAAATTGTTCTGGGGATATTGAGAATTATTCTTGAAGTATTGGGGTATGGATAAATGGAAAAGAAAAGCGGCAATAAGTTTCTTCTGGTAAAAAGGGGTTTATTTTTAGTTGGAGATTGAAATGTAACGAATGCCATTTTTAGGTGATTTCTATCCTTTAAATTAAATTTGTTGGTTAAATATTCATGTTTATGGTTTATTTCTTTTTTATTATAATGTGTTTTGATGAATTATTTTCGGGGTATTGAGAATTGTTCTTGGGTATTGGGTTATGAAGCATTGGAAAAGAAAAATAACAGTAGTTTTCTTCTTGTAAAAATGAGTTTATTTTAAATTAAAGCTTGTTGGAGATTGAAGTGTAATGAACACCATTTTTATGTGATTTCTATCCTTTAAGTTAAATTTTGTTGGTTAAATTTTCATGTTTATGGTTTATTTCTTTTTTATTGTTATGGATATTGATGAGTTGTTCTTGAGATATTGTGAATTGTTCTTAGGGTATTGTAAATTGTTCTTGAGGTATTAGGATATGAATCATTGGAAAAGAAAAGTAGCAGTATGTTTCTTGTAAAAATGAGTTTATTTTGAGTTGAAGCTTGTTGGAGATTTAAGTGTAATGAATACCATTTTAGGTGATTTATATCATTTAAGTTAAATTTTGTTGGTTAAATTTTCATGTTTATGGTTTATTTCTTTTTTATTGTTATGAGTATTGATAAGTTGTTCTTGGGGTATTGTAAATTATTTTTGGGTATTATAATTTGTTCTTGGGGTATTATAATTTGTTCTTAGGGCATCATGTAACACCCGTAGACTCAATCACCATAGATAATAAATTTATATAAGTTATTTTCATTTTTTTTATTATTGTTATTATTATTATAATAATAATAATAATAATAATTATTATTATTATTATTATTATTATTGTTGTTGTTGTTATTGTTATTATCAGTAAATTTAAAAAGTGTATATAAAATATTTATGTATATATATATATATAGTATTTTTTTAATTTATTTATTTGTTTAAAGTTTTTAATTAAAGTATTTATAAATAAACTTTTATATATATATATATATATCCCCTTATCATCTATTTCTGAATCCCGCGTATCCTACGTGGCTTCATACAACACTTTCTACTCATCTTTCTAATTTTCTCATAAAATTATATTTTTTAAAATAAAATATAAATAACTGTTGTCGGTTATACATCCTCTTTTTAATTCACTAACTTCTCCATCTATTTTATCCCTCTATATTTTTTAAAATACTAACCACCATCCATAGATCTCGGTAAATTCCACCCATTACACATTTAAATTAAAAAAAATTAAATTTCAAATTAATTTCAAATTAATTTTAAATTAACATATAGTTTTTTCTAATCCTAGTATATATATATATATCTATATCTATAGTACACGCACACAGCATTAACATTTTCAAACTTCATTAGTAAGTTTCTCTTACTCCATTATCTCTTTCTTTCTTTATTTAAATATTAGAGATCATTATCTCAAAACTTTTCCTTTTATTATATTATTATTTTTGCTTGATCCTACCTACAAGAAATCCTCTTCACACTAAAGAACCCAACATATATCCTATTCCTGACTCTCTTTCACTCTCGGCTGCTCTCAGAAGCAAATAAAAAAAAAAGAAAAAATCTTGCTCTACTCCTTCAACGACGAACCATTACACACCGCTTTAATATCTTTATCTTCACTTAATTTTACCCTTCTCTTTTATCAAATTATCGAATATTTTGGGTAAGAAATAGCATCTTCACCCTTCCTTCTATTCTGCAAATCATACTATTATCATTCTCTTCCTGTTCTTTATTGTATCGGGTTGTTCACTTAAATATTTTGGTATATCGAAATTCTTCTGCCGGCTATCGTATAATTTCATTTTTATTCTGAGATAATTTCATTTTTTTATTATTTATTCATCGCGATTCTTCGAAAACCCAACTTACAAGTTATCTGAATCGTGTGTAAAATTATGCTCTGTTTTAGAATCATTAGGTGTAAAATTTTAGAGCAGGTCTCATGGGAAATAATGCACGGTGCAATTATTACTAAATAAAGAAGTTTTTAAATTTCGCGGGTCATACCTCGAAAATCGGATCATCATCCCAAAAAATGGGGATTAATATGAAACAGCCCAAAAGCCCACAGCTCTAAATTCTTCTTTACAAAGATCAAATCAAACGCCGCATTAAATCGCGATCGCCATGAAAATGTCAATAATAACGAAGAGAGACGAAGATTAAAGGCAACAAAGTATGAGCAATTTCAATTACAACGAAGAGAGACGAAGATGCTATAATTATTTTGTGTTAGTCTGTTTTTGTGTTACTTGCATTAATCTTATTATGATACTACATGCATAAATTTTTTACACTGCATGCATAATATTTTCATACTGCATAATATGTATTACTATATGTTCAAATTTTGTATACTACAAGATATCATTTATAATACTACATACAGAAAACACATTCCACTATTATACTACATTAATTACTTCACACTACTGCATGCATAAGATTGTCATACTACAAGAAATATATTGTACTATAAGAAGTGTATTATGTTACTACATACAAAAAACAAATTCCACTACCTCTACACTATGTTATTATACTACATTACTTATTTCATGCTACTACATACATGCAGAATTTTATGATACTACATCATGATTTTTTTGTTACTATATGCAGAATTTTATGATACTACATCATGACTTTTATGATACTACATGCAGAAATTTATGATACTACATCATAACTTTTATGTTACTGCATCACAAACAGAGCAGAACACAAACGAAACCCTAAGAAACTAAAAATCACGAAGAAAAGATATAACTTGATGGAAATCGTCTGAGAATCACTATCACCTGGGAGAATAAACAATCGCCAGAGTATCGTATGAGAGAAGGAACACGAAAACCAAGGAAATTTTTTGAAAACCGATGAAAAACTGTACACGAAAAGGGCGATTTTTTTTTTGATCGGTAAATGTTAGTTGTTAATAGTTAGAAGTTAGTACACCAAGTCTCCTTACACCCCAACAATATCTCCAAGTCCACCCTTATATCTCCCTCCTAATTCGTTCCCAAAGGGAATCGAACCCAGGTCACTCACTCAAGTGAGGAGCCTGGTGGCCAGGTGAGCTAGCTTCCCTGGTTACGAAAAGGGCGGTTATAAATATATATATTAGATCCGTTTGGAAATGGGTTATGAAAACGAGTAAATTACAAGGGTCGAGTTCCGTACAATATTGCATACTAGTTTTTGTGAAAATTTTAATAATCTCCTAATAAGTTTTGTTTCACTGTATAACCTTTGAGGTTGGGCCAGCGTCCCATTTTGAATATCCCCGCACAGGAAACATGTTTTCCTTTTTCTTTATTTATTTATTTATTTATTTTATTTTTATTTATTTGACAAATATGTTTAATCTACTGATGTGCTTATTTCATTTTTTATTTTCTAGTTTTCCTTTATTGTTATTTTCTTTTCTTTTCATTCTCCGTCATAGTTATTAGGGCTTTTCTACCGTCAGAAAGGGATTTCGCCCTTCCTGACGTCAGTAAACCAATCAAACAATGACAAATTATATTAAACTGCCCAGAGCAATATAGTTTCGCTATGAATAAATTTATTAATTTTTTAAAATTATATATATATAATTACTTAATTACCCTTAAATTTTTTCCTAGTCATTTCATTATTTATTTTCATACAACTAATTTTAAAAATCTAAATTACATTTTCAAAATAAAAGAATTAGAAAATTCTCTAATCTCTTATTCATTCTCTTTCCAAAATAATGTTCTCTTGTTCATCCTCTTTTGTAAAATTTTTTATTTTCTCGAGAATTTCAGAGATGTATCAAGTATATGGTTGAAGTACATGAGTGGGAGAATTCCACGCTTGCTCGAAGGCGTATAAGTCAATCTCTCCCTTGACGAAAATGACTCGTTTATTTTCTTAAGGCGAGAAAGTTGCGTATATGAGGGCTGGGGAATGGTAGTCACCAATCGATCTTTTGCTGAGTTTTAGGGCAGCTCCGTTGGTTTTAATTTTTTACTAGCACTGACTAGCAAAGTACAGGTATCTTGGAAATTTTGTGTCTGCGTATGGATTGCTTTAATTAGGGAATCGAGTTTTCATTTGTTTCACCTTTCTATTGAATTCAGGCATTTCTGGTTCAATAATGAATTTCTTCTGAATTTGATTTCTCAACCCAATTCGGTTAGGAAATTTGACTCTTGGGTTGGTTATTTTCGATGATTAATTTATGGTGTTAATCTTATTTCAGTTTCTCTTATCCAGTGAAGCTTTCAGACATTCTCTGAAACAATTTTGTATTTGTCTCACCAACCATAACATCCTTCAAAATAACTTGATAATTGTCCACCAAGTGTTTGATAAATTGTTACTTCAGTCAAATACCTTACAATCTTAACTTGATTTTAGAGAAGCCTTGACATAATTATGGGGTAATCAATTAAGATGGCACATTCACATTTTACTTCTCAAAGGGCTTGAGAAAACATTTTCCAACTTTAAATTCAAACGGGTTCAGTTTCAACGAAGTTAGCAAATGGAAGGAACAAAAATCTTGTAGGCAATTTTCCTTTTATTTCTTTGTTTGAAATTGTTTTTAAAGAACTGAGAGCATATATTTCACAGTTTCAAGAATTATAATAACCGATTCTTCATAAATTTGTATATAGAGTTCACAAACAACATCTCAATCGAGGTCATTAGTGTTTTGATAGTGTCCTTAGACGGGGGGTGGGACCCCTTTAGCAGCATTGATATTTGCAAGTTCACTGCCCTAGAATGTTATAAAAAAATCTGGATAAAGGATCTAAGCTGGAGAACGGTTGTGTTAGTTCCCTAGTTATAGTTGTAAGGTAAAAATTATGTGACTTTACTAATTTAGGATTATGATCCGAAATTTTGTACGTATTAGAAATTGAAGTTTGCATATGCTGCGTCATCAACACTTTTTACCCTCTCTTCGCTTTGAACACAAACATGGGGAGGGAGCAGGTGAAGTTTTGAAGATTTTAATGCTAAATGTGTTAGGTTGTTAACTACTTATTTTATGTTAGTTGCTCGAGTATTTTAAGATTGTTTATCTTTTATCCAACTTTTGCATTTGCTCACTATTATTCCAATTATGCATCTTAATGCCTATTTTCTCTCCTTCCATATGAACAGAAGTTTTAGAATATGCTTTTTATTCTTGAGCTAATAGAATTAGGAATTGTATATCTATTCAATCAAAAGAGATTTAAACAGATTGACTTGCTGAAACTTTTAAGGCCTTTTAGTGTCTAGTGATTCTAACTCCAAGTGATCTTATGTTTATCTATAAAAAAAATTTGTGCTTGTTTATGAGCTGTTGGATGAAGTTATGGTAAGAATATATAAAGTATATAGGCATGGAGCTCAGTGTCCCTTTAATGGTTTCCCCACTTTTTTAATAAATAAATGTTTGAATATTTGGAATTCTGCAGTATAATCATGTGTTTCTCTGTTTCTTATGTAACTCTATCTACTTGTAATTTGCATAAGGAATCACGCATCCCTTATATCTTTCTTTTTCTTAATATAATTCTTGTTTCCTCTAAAAAATAAATAGTAGTAATTATAGTAACATGTAGTAGCAGCCTATTCTACTTGATTCAAATTGATGTATTGTGGGTCTTCTGTGACACCCCAGTTAACCTTTTTCATTCATTTGATGAAAAAATGAGTCTGGCTGTGAGAAGTTAAGAGTCTATCCTAATAAAGATAAAACAATGTGGGCCTAGTTTTGTGTTTCTTAATCTGCCTATATTTAGTATCAAGTTCGAGTGTTTTCATGTGCCTCTATGAAAGTTTTAATGCACTACAGTATTCAAAGAATTGAGTTTAATCAAGTCAAACTGTTACTGAACAGGGATATGTACTGACTTCTGAAATTGATAGCACTATTCGAATGAAGAGTTATCTTACTGGAAACCTTGAGATCAGATTATCTCTCAATGATGACCTGCATGTTGCAAGAAGCGGTGTGCCGAATTATGGTATTCTCCATATTCTCAACTCTGTTAAATAAATGATGGCATTAGGACTTGTTGGTCCTCTTTGTAATATGTACATTCTCTTAGGTGACTCCTGGTTCTTTTTCTTTTTACAGGTGATTTTAGTGTAAAAATGGTTGGTAACTAGTGGGGAAAAAAATTCAAATTCTGTCAAGCTGATTTTAATGAAGTGGTTGACGGGTCTTCCCATGATAAGGGATTCATAAGTAGAGATTAACTACAATTACCAATCTGCAAATTAAATTAATCTTTGTTTTTTAAGTCCTGGGTAGCACCGTCTCTCGCTCTCTCTCTCTCTCTCTCTCTCTCTCTCTCTCTCTCTCTCTCTCTCTCAACTAGTATTTGGTTGATGCTTCAAACGTTGGTGTTGTTACCTATGTATTTTGTTAAAATGGATATTAAATTTAACCTTTTATAATTTTCTTGTGGTTTGCCTATGTTGTCAATATTAACAGTTTACTGATGGGATGGGTGCTGATTGTTTGACTAATTAGCCCATTTATTGGACAAACAAATGTGGATCGTATTGGTGAAAGCAATAACTCAATATTGTTAAAGGGTGGCTCAGTTTAAAATCCCTAATATTCTATATGCGCACATATTGCACTTGAATGCTAATTCTTTGCAAATTGAAAGAAAACAAAGGGGTGAGATTTATCATCTCCACTAAATCATGACAAGGGAAACAACAATTTTGTATATCTCATGTATGATACTATTAATATCAACAATTATAAACTAGGGAACAATCGCAGACATTCTCCGTCAAAGCCAAGAAGGTTCATGTTCCAATTTCATTTTGATTAATGGTACAACTAGAGGTTCAAGATCTCTATATATATGCATGATGAAGAAAAGAAAAATGATGAAACTAAACAAGATGTAGAATTATGTCATTTGCTTCTAAAGTCGAAGAGTTTCGATGCTTGGTCAAAGTACACCCAAATGTTGGTCTGAAGGTATAATTTAGCGATAAATAAATGAAACATTTAACAGTAAAAAATAATTGAGAGAAAATCAAAAGAAGTCGAAAGCTAAACCTGAATTGACATAACCTTTTTATTGAGACTAAAGAGAAGGTACCTATTCTTAAGCACCGAAAGATGTTAGAACTAAAGAAGTATCAAAAGCTCACTGAATGTAGTTGTTGGTCCCAAATA
>JAPKLY010000257.1:223518-233892 GCA_026898435.1 Prunella vulgaris
GGGGGAAATACACCTGTAAGTTCAGATTTTTCAGAAATCAATTTATCAGTGAACTTTTAAAGGCACATGTTACTTTTAGAGCATCAGTGGACTTGAAGGTCCCCTGACAAGTAGCCTGACAGTTTGATCAATGAAAGAGTTTGTGCAGCGGATTATTTTAAACACTTGAAGTAATTAACACACACAAAAGCACATGAGACACAGGGATTTATAGTGGTTCGGAGTTCAACTCTCCTACATCCACTTTTCCTAATTTAACAGGAGAATTCCTTAACCATAGGAATTCCTTGTTTTAGAGTGTCAAGGTGCACTGACCAAGAATATCTCCTCTTGATCTCTAGGATTTTCACTGAGTCCTAGTCCTCTCAGATTTCAGACTGAGACACTCCTCAGCTTACTTTCTTACCACTCATAACCTTGAACCTTACTTGGTTTAAGGGTTTGAGTTTTTCCAACTAAGGTTGAGATAACCCTTTACAATGAGAATCAATATCTAGATAGGGTTATCTCAGTAGGCTTCTAAGATATTACAATGTAAGCCTAAATACAAGATTGAGTTCTAATCAATGTAAGCACTTGGGAAACTAGAGTGATTTTCGAGTGCTTGAGCTTTTCAGTTTTTCAGTTGAGCTTGGTAGTTTCCCATCTTTACTTCTTCTTGAACTCTTATATTTATAGACTTAAATTTGAAATACTATCCGTTGGAGAGATAGTTTCAAATTTAAGCTATTTTGGTGTACCAACGTTCCTTAATATTTTCTTCAGATTTTGGATGGTCAAATCTGTGAAAATATAGTAGTCCAACGTTCCAAAGATCTTCTTCAGATTTTTGAGTAGTCAACTCTCAAGTATTTAATGGTTGATGGCTCATTAAATGCCTGCTTAGAGTTAATGCAGCCGCCTTTGAAAACTGTGCCATCCTAGGTTGTTGGTTGCTTCTGAACTTGGTACTGACAGGACAGTCTTTATGTCAGATCCGTACATAGGTGGCAGCTTCTTATTGACCTATCTTTAATTGTTCCTCAGTCCAGTCTAACGGTTGCATTGAAGTCCTCTGTCTTTTCATCGGGTGACTTGGAACATTCTCTTTGCTGCATTAAACACTTCATTATGTGTTGGCTGCTTTCTTATTAAATGCTGAGAGCATTTAATACATCAGGTTACTAGTCTTCAGGGGAGTCCTTTCAGGCTATTTGGACTTAGTCTTCTGGGGTGTATTCTTCAAACAGTGGGTGTATCTACTAATCCTTAATCAGGCTAGTCTAAGATACATCAGGCTAGTTTAAGATACATCAGATCAGTTTTAAGCATAAGTGTCCTGTAAAAAAATAAACTTTTATTCTAAGGTTTTTGTTATAGCCTCTTAACACTTTGGGCTATTTTTCTAAGTCTTATTTATACAACAAGATATCAGAGGAGTCTTTGGGATTTCATCAAAACATTTTCTAAGTCATCTCCCAACAATTTCCCCCTTTTTGATAAGATCAAAGACTTATCCTGACTTAACATTTTATCAGAAGACTTTTACTTAACAAGAATTTAAAACTTTCAGAAGTTCCCCCTGACTGAGTACCTGCAGGTTAGTTAAGCAATATATAGTAAGGTGCATATGCCTAGTAGATAATGAGATATTATCTTGGGCTCAAAAGATATAAATTTTCATTGATGACCAAAGTGATTACAGTTTACATGATTCTACTGTAATCAATAGACTATCCTGCCCAAAATAAAACAAAAACAAATCAACCATCTTTCTTCTGCTCCCTTCATCAGCTTACTTTGCCTCACAGGCACCCAAAGGTTGACTCCAGCCCATACTGGGCAAATACTCTCTTCTTCTGTTCCATCTTTCTTTCCATCACCTCCCTGCTGTGTCCTCTTAACCCAAGTTGATCACAGACCAGCAGCCACTCATTCAGGATATCTTGCATCCTGACTTCTCCACTGGCATCAATGGGAGGCATGAAGAGGATTGGGCCAGGGGCTTTGAAAGGTCACCTCCACTGTGCTCCTCCCATGCATTAAGAATCCTGGGATATATAACAGGCCAATTTTCCACCATTTTCTGATGAAAGACTTCATCAGCTTCCACTCCACCAAACTCTCTTGTGACATAGAAGGAGTACACAAACTCCCTCTTGGCTTCCTCCAAGGAGTCATTAATCTCCTTAGAAACGCAAGGATCTATGTGAGGATACCTTGCAATGGGCTCACTAGCCTGAGCCTAGCTTATCTTAGCTTTCAACCTCCAGTAAGAGTTTCTGGGCTTCCTTGGTGGTGGGGGCTTCATCACTTGGCCACTCTCAATCAATCTCTGCTTCTCCTCTATCTTTTCCAAATTGTATTGATCAAAAGTCTTCCCTTCCTTAACTGCCTGGGCCAGTGGGCTGAGTGATGGTGGCCTGAACAAGTCCTCAGTGGACTGGACTTTCTTGGGTGGACTTGGTGCTAGGGAAGCAATAGGATTGGGATTTTCAACTGGAAGCTCCCTGACTTCCTCTTCTCCCTGATCAACTAACCTTCTTCTTTTAGTGCCCTGTTCCTCATAACTGCTCCCCTTTCTCTGCTCATTTCTCTGCCTCTTTTCCCTTAGGATTTGATCTTTTGCCTTAGAGAGTCTGGTCTCTCTACTAGTATCAGCCTTGCCCTTCCTCTTCTCACCAACAGTTGCTTGCTCCCTGTCTTTCACAAGGGTGTCAATCTCCTGCCTGACACCTGCTACAACTTTCTCAGAGTCAGGCTTCTTTCCCACTGATGGGCCACCAAGTGGCCTAACCCTTTCTCCTTCCCCCTTCTTGCTAACTCTGTCAGAGAGTTCAGCAAGAGCAATTGAATGCTTGGCAGTGTCCTGCTCCACAACTCGCAGGTGAGTGAGACAGTCCTTCGTTTCCTCATTCAGAGCCTTCAAATGATAAGCAGCATTTATACCAAAATCAGTAAAAGGCTGCAACTTTTCTTCAATGATTAGGTTCGTGGATGCCTGAGTGGGGAGAACTGAGAGTGCCTACCTCACTTGGACTTCTATTTCCGCCTTCAGGGCTTCTTCCCTCTGTCTGATATACCCATCCATTTTCTCCATCAGGCATGTTGCCATGGCAGTGATGGTAGCTTGCATAAGTCTTTCCCTTTCCTCCAGGTTCTCCTGCCTGATAGCCACAATAGCCTGTGTATGAGCCTGTCTCTCCTGCTCTACTCTGGCCTTCAGTTCCCTGACTTCTTGTGAAACCTTCATCTCCATTCTGTCCACATTGCTTGACAGGTTAGTGATAAGTGTAAGATTGGTGTCCTGTACCTGATCAAGATGTTCATCCAATACAACAGCTTCTATGGATTGTTCCTCCATCAAGATTTCAAGATTTCCCATCTTATCTGTCAGACTTGCCAGTTCCTTTCCCTCTGACTTGTGCTCCACAGGGGTCTGAACAATAACCTGAATCACCCCTTCTATCTGAGCCACTGGTGTCTCATCAGGGGAGGGCACCAACTCAGTTTGAGTCCCCTGAGACTCAGGTTGCTTCTCACTCTCCTTTCCTTTAGTGACCTGAGGATCACTATCATGTCCAGCACTAGCCTGGGTCATCTCTTGATGCCCACCAGTCTGGCCTCCTTCAGTAGGGTTGAGTTCTTTATCATCACCATCTTTCCTCTGACCATCAGTGGACTTCTCCTTTGGCCCTTCTAATAAACTTGCTTCCTCCAGCTTCTTGGCCACCAACTTACCAAACTCCCATTCCTGCAACAGCACATTAACCTTTCTTACTTGAGCAAACTCAAGTACTTCCTTTTCCTCCTTTCTCCAGAAACCTTCACCTTATCCTCTGACAGCTTCCAAAAGCTCATATAAATATGCATCCTTGAGCTTCACAAGTAGCCTCACCCTCTCAAACATCTCCTTGAGGGTGGGATGGGAGGTCAAGGCAGGGTATAATTGCTCTATCTCATAGCAAGCCTCCTCCTTTAGAGAGTCCAAGTAAGTATACTGGACCTCCTCCTAATCAGCTACTTCTAGTGAAGGCAGACCTTCACTAGCCTGAGTGACAGTGGGTTGTTCTTTAGCTACACTTTCACGCTTTTGGGAGCCTTCAGTGGGGTTTGTTGTTGTGGGCTCAGTGGGTGTACTTTTGGGTATCTCAGAGGACTTTTGAGAGTCCTCTGAGACTTCCTGACCTCCTCTTTCTTCTTCTGTCTCCTCAGAGCTTTCATCAGCAGACTCCTCTGATTCTTCCTCCTCATCAGCTTCCACTTCCTCCTGCCCTTCCTCAATCCCCTTGAGGGCAGTAGTGGCAAGTAAATGAATAGGGGACTTCAACCCCTCATCTTCTTCTTCAGTAGACTTCTCAGCTGATGAATGGGTGTTGGAAGTCTCAGAACTGCTGCTAATGGCCTTGCTCTCAAAGAATGCTTTCTTTACCAATCTCTTCTTCCTTGTGGGATCTCATCTTTTCACTGGCCTTTAGAGCCCTTTTCTTCAGGTTCAGTGGTGGACTTTCCTCTTCAGCTTCTGCAGGGACTTTGGCCTGCTCCCTCCTTGCTTCACCAGTTGGTGCCACTGCTTTCATCTTTTCCAGTAACTTCTCAGAGTTAAACAGGATCTTGGCTTTGTTCCAAGATCTTGTGTTAGGGAAGTTGTACTTCAGATTCAATGCCTCAATAATGAGAGACACTCTTGAGGCATAGCACAGCTTGTGCTCAATCAACAGCCTGCCTCTTACCTCATTCATTTTGCTCTTCTCTTTCCTGAGGTTAGTGATGAAAAACTGGTGCCAGTTGAACTTTACTCTATCAGTGGTGTCAAGAATTGCTGCCATTAACCTGAGCTTGATCTTGCTTACTTGTTCTATGCTTCCCTGGTTTGCCAGAATACATTTCCCAACAATCTCTGCTAAAACCTCAAATTCTGGTTTTAGCAGCTTTTTGTGAAATGTGGTAACATACTGCTCATTCTTCCTGGTTATAGTGTCCAAAAACTTTTCCTCCTCACCAAGCTTGTATGTTACTGGGTCCAAACCCTCATTTGGCAGCTAAAAGATGTCATGTAGATCCTCCTGCCTCAATGTGTACTTGTGATTTTTCTGCACAGCTTCTAGGACTTCTCTCCCCTTCTTGTCCACCTTCTTCTCACTTTTCTCCATCATAATTAAGGATCTGATGGAAGTGATGCTTTTCTCCATACCCACAAAGAACTCAAGCACCTGCCTGTCATAGCATTTCTCTGGCCCTTTTGAAAGAAATATATACAACCTAGCATTTCTGACCATCTCAAGAGCTCTTCTTATATGGTATAGATCAGGGTCAGAAAGGACTTTTGGATGATTGAAGCATACTATTGGTTCATACCAAAAGTTTTTGCTGTTGGCCAGTTCTTTGTAGTCTACGTAGATTTGAGACATGGTGTTTGAAAGAATTGGGAATGTGTTTAGGGAAGGGTTTGTAGGGTTAAGAGTATGAGATGGTAATGCTTGCAAGGTTTGATAGTAGTGAAATCGTGTGTAAAAACTGCTAAGTGTGGAGGTTATTTATATTGATATTCAAGGGTGGAGATTAAACAAGAAAGATTTGATCTACGGTTGAGAGTGAGGCAATGATTTGGAAGATAAAGTGATTTAACTTCCCAAGTAATTTGTAATTATTACCAGATTTGGAAAATGGGTTTGATTAAGATCAACGGTTGAGATTGAAGAGGACGGCGGTTAAAAGTGGGGTTTTTCATGAGAGATAACTACTCAAAATCATCTCTTCGAGATTTTACTGCACACTTACTATCACATTAGCTGCGCCGCAGGCACGATTATCAATAAAGTAACCGTCTGTCAGAAGTTGTCTCAGTGGAATACTCAGTGGACTTTTGCTCAGTCCAGTTGAGATCAAGGTAGTTGGCTCTTCTGATGCCCAGACCACATCAGTAGACTTCGTTGCATTAGTCCACTGATGTTTTTTTACTGTTCCCCCTTGAATGGTGGCCTGATATTACTCTAGGTCAGGTAGCCTTAATAGTTTCCTGACTCAGGATCAAGTAGTCCCAACTCCACTGATAGCTCATGAAACCTTGCTTCAGCCAAGGGTTTTGTGAGTATGTCTGTCCTTTGCTTATTAGTGTGGATTTTTACAAAACATACATCCTTCTTTTCCACATGGTCTCTGATGAAGTGATGCCTTATATCCACATGCTTGCATCTTGTGTGAAGTACTGGGTTTTGTGATATTGCAATGGCACTGTTGTTATCACAGAAGATAGGTACTTCACTGGCCTGAATGTTGTAATCAGTGAGTTGTTGCCTTATCCATAATATTTGAGCACAGCAACTTCCAGCAGCCATACATTCAGATTCAGTAGTGCTTGTTGCCAATGAGCTCTGTTACTTTGAGAACCAGGATATCAATTTGTTTCCAAGGAATTGGCAGGTCCCTGTGGTTGACTTCCTATCAATTTTGCATCGTCCATAGTCAGCATCAGAGTAGCCTGTTAATTCAAAGTTATCATCAGAGGGGTACCATAGTCCCATGTTGACAGTACTCTTGAGATACCTTAGAATCTTCTTTGTGGCTTCCAAGTGACTTTTCTTTGGATTGACCTGATATCTTGCAGAGATCCCTACTGCATAAGTAATGTCAGGCCTGCTTGCAGTGAGGTATAGGAAGGACCCAATGATTCCTCTATAAGTAGTCTGATCTACTGCTTCTCCTTCTTCATCAGGTTCAAGCTTTGTGTTTGTATTCATAGGTACCCTGACTACTTTGCTTGAGCTGCAACCAAATTTCTGAATCAGCTCTCTTGTATATTTGGCCTGATTAATGAATATTCCTTCAGGAGACTGCCTGACTTGTAGTCCAAGGAAGAAATTCATCTCTCCCATCATAGACATCTCAAACTTTCCTTTCATGAGATGTGAGAACCTTGTGCATAAGTCTTCATTCTGAGATCCAAATATGATGTCATCTACATAGATTTGGACCAAGAGTATGTCCTCTCCATGTGTGATTCTTAAGAGTGTTCTGTCAACACTCCCCTTTGTGAAACCATGCTCCAAGAGAAACTGTGACAGTGTGTCATACCAGGCTCTTGGGGCTTGTTTCAGGCCATATAGAGCTTTCCTCAGTTTGTATACTGTGTTGCCTTCCTCAAAGCCAGGGGGTTGTTCCACAAACACTTCTTCATTCAGAACCCCATTGAGGAATGTACTCTTGACATCCATTAGGTAAACTTTGAACTTCTTGTGGGTAGCATAGGCAAGAAATAGCCTGATTGCTTCTAGTCTGGCTACTAGTGTAAAGGTTTCATCATAATCAAACCCTTCAACTTGAGAGTATCCTTTAGCCACCAGTCTTGCTTTGTTTCTGACAATCACATCATTTTCATCCTTCTTATTTTTGAAGACCCACTTGGTTCCAATGATGTTAGCATGATTTGGTCTTTTGACAAGCTCCCACACCTGGTTCCTTGTGAACTGATTGAGTTCTTCTTCCATGGCAATGTTCCAGTTTGGATCTTTTAAGACTTCTTCGATGGTCTTGGGTTCCTGTGCTGAAAGAAAACAGCAAAAGAGAGCATTCTCTCCATGAAAGCTTTTAGTTTTGACTCCTAGATTAGGATCTCCTAGAATCTGATTGATTGGGTGATCAATCAACCAGTTTCTTTTGGATTGTCCTCTCTCAGTGGGGTTATCCTCAGGGGATAGATTTCCAACTGGGATTGAGTCACTAGTTTGTTCAATTCTAAGTAATTCAGGAGATAGTGCAGAGGGTAAGAGTCCTGAGTCATCATTCAGGGTTGTTTCTAAGTTGTCAGCACAGTCTAGTCTGGCTTTACCCTGAATATTATGCTCAGTGTCTGTCTCAGCTTGGCCAGCTTCTTCATTGACAGAAGTTACCTGAGGAGCTGGGATTGGGTCATTCAGCTAATTCTCATCAGTGGTGTTTTCCTCAGGCTGGTTTGACCTCTGAGAGCAGTCCTCTGACTCTTTCCACCCTAGGTTGTCCCATGTTGGAATGTAGGCATCCACCTTCTTATCAGTAGATTTGTCCAGGGTTAGGTTAGTCATTTTATCAGTGATTTCTTTGGTAGCCTGATCTTTCCTAGACTCAAGAGTAGATTCATCAAAGACAACATGGGGTGTTTCTTCCACAACAAGGGTTCTAAGGTTGTATACCCTGAAGGCCCTACTGATTTGGGAGTATCCAAGGAAAATTCCTTCATAGCTTTGCTATCAAAGGTTTTTAGTAGTCTTTTTCCATTGTTGTGAATGAAACACTTACAACCAAAGACATGAAAGTAGGATACCTGAGGTTTCCTACCATTCCATAGCTCATAGGGGGTCTTGCCTTGTTTTTTAGTGAGCATGGATCTATTTTGAGTGTAACAGGCTGTGTATATAGCTTCAGCCCAGAACCTTTTGGGAATTTGTGCATCAGCAAGCATGGTTCTGGTAGCCTCCTTTAGTGTCCTATTTCTTCTTTCAGCTATCCCATTTCGTTGGGGGGTTCTAGCAGCTGATGTCTCATAGGATATGCCTGACTCATTGCAAAAGTTAGTGATAATGGAATTTATGAACTCAGTATCTTTATCAGATCTTATCTTGATAATAGATAGACCTTTCTCATTTGAAATTTTCTTAAGTAACTCAGGTAGCCTGAGTTGGGTATCCTTCTTGCTGGACATGAATATCACCCAAGTAAATCTTGAGAAATCATCCACCACCACCAGTGTGTATTTGCTTCCATTGATGCTGGCTGGAGTAACAGGTCCAAAGAGGTCCATGTGTAGGAGTTGAAGTATCCTGTCAGTGGAGGGAGTTGTCTTGCTTTTGAATGAGGCTTTAATTTGCTTCTCTTCTTGGCAGGCTTTGCAAATGTGATCTTTGTTGAACACCTCATTTGGTATTCCTTCCTCCAGGCTCAGCCTTGAGATCTTGTTGAGGGTCTTGAAGTTCAGATGATTGAGTCTTCTGTGCCATAGCCAAGTCAGGTTACTTGAGCTTTTGGCAATGAGACAGGTCTCTTTTGGGCATGATCTCCAATCTGCAAGATAAACATTTCCTTTCCTAGACCCTGTTAGTAGTACCTGTGTATTTGATGCATTCCTTACACAGCACTGGTTACTTGAGAACTCAACATTATATCCCTTATCACAGAATTGACTTATAGAAAACAGGTTATGTTTCAGTCCACTGACACATGATACATTTGTTACCTGGACTGTCCCCATTATCAGGGTACCATAACCTTCTGTGATTCCTTTTGAGTTATCACCAAATGTGACCTGAGGACCCTTCTTGTCCTTATAGTTAGACAGGAGACTTCGGTTTGCCTGTCATGTGCCTTGAGCAACCACTATCCAAGTACCAGTCATCCTGAGAGTCCTTAACCTGCATAAATATCAGTTCTTAGGTACCCATCTTGTGTTGGGTCCTATTTGGTTAGTTGTACCTGTTGGTCCCAAAGGCAGGTTTTAGGGAAGAATACCTTTGAATAAGTCTAGAAGGGGGGGGATTGAATAGACTTGTAAGGATTCTAAAACCTTTTTCAAATTATTTGGATTATTCAGAAAACTAGCAGACTACTTGAGGTAGTCTGAATTTGAAAGTAGTGCGCTGTGACTAGTGCGGAAACGTTTTTAATGAAAATCAGCTTTAGGTGATGTGCACAAATAAGAGTAGAAAGAAATAAGACGAGACACATGGAATTTATAGTGGTTCGGACCAACTGTCCTACATCCACTCTCCTCAATCCAACTTGGACTTGAGGGGCTCTCCACTAACTCACTTACTTACTCACTTACACAGTTCGAGAGTACTACTCTCTTACAATTTGTCAATGCTATAATTGCAATTGACTTATCACAGCTTCTACAAAGCTTTTACAAAGAATTAGTATAAATGGTGTTTTTGAGTGCAAGTGATAAATTTGATAGAGTTTCGGCTAGCTTAATATGCGTGTAAATCCGATACTGAAATTATCACTGTTACTCTAATTTATAGGGTCAAATAACTAGCCGTTGGGATGAACTAGAAATCTGAGATCCTATAATTTCGTATTCAATCAATCATTGTGATTGATTGAATCTCCATCTTGATTCCCGTCAATCTTTGCGATCTTCAATCAATCAAGTTTGTCCCCTTGATTGATTGATCTTCTATTCTGGGAATCTTCCTTCTATGTCGCAAGTCAACCCTTAAAACTGATTCCAAAGAATCTGGGCAGAGCACAAGACCTCAGCTGATCTGTCTCCTCAGCTGGTGTACCAGTCTGCTGATACTTGGACCTCAGCTGATGTGCAAGTCTGCTGGTGTGCACCTCAGCTGGTCTTCTTGACTTTGTCTGAATACGTCTTTTATCCATGGTCCTTGTCTTGTCTGCGACGTGCTCTCAGCTGATCAG
>JAPKLY010000257.1:233902-255698 GCA_026898435.1 Prunella vulgaris
GATTGGTTTATTATATCATCAAAACATCTAACACAGATATCCTAACAGTACCTTTAGTGATCCAAATCTGCTTAATAGTCCTAATTGCTTTGGACTGGCTGATTTTTCTCCCATAAACATCTACATAAACAGTAGGCTCCCTAACTACCCTGGGAGTTGACTGTCTATAAGTGTCAGTCCTTTGTGGCACAGGAGGCTTGTTAAGTCTCCTGTTCCTAAAGGGCTTTGGTGCAGCTGGCCTTAGGTGCTGTTGATAAGGAGGGATGTATTTTCTCTCATAGGGCATATATGAGATTGGTTCCCTATAGTGAACCCTTCTGTCAACTCCCCTGACAGAGGATTCTGGCCAGTTTGTCCTTTGCCTAGATTGTCTCTTAGAGGAAGATCTAGGCTGAGGATAAGTGTACTGAACATTACTCCATTTGTTTTTAGAAAATTTTCTTTTATGGAGTTCATTTATCATGAAGTTGGTTTTAGGAGGTGTATAAGCTGTTCTAGTCCTTTCAGTGGACATACTTGACATTATCACCACCTTTGCAGGTTCAGCAGGCCTTTTGCCCTTATCAAGGATCCTTTTTGGATTCTCAGAGGACCTTACAAACACTCTCTCATCACTGCTTGTGGATGCAGTGTTGAATTGGCCTTCTGAGGATGTGCATGGGAAGAATCCTATCCCATGTCTACTGTCAGAGCTATTTTGTAAACTCAGAATCTTCTCTATAGCAAGAGAAGGTTTATTGAGAGATTCCAGCTTTCTTAGCAGATGATCCTCAGACTCCTTCAACAAGTTTACATTGCTGATGAGGGTTTTGATTTGGATAGCTAGTTCATTGTTTACACTAGCTAGCCTGATTTGATCACTGGTCAGTACCCTGATCAGCTCATCCTTTGCACTGACCTGACCTTTGAGTGTTTCCACTTCATTGGTCAGAGCAATGGTTTGGGAGGCTGAGGCAAGGTCTGCCTCTCTTTCAGATTCAGTTTTCTTCCTCAAGGGTGAGGTATGCCTCTTGCAGCCTGGAGAAGTCAACCATCAATTGTTCTAATGAGAACTGAAGGTTGAGTTCCCCTGCTGACTCTGAGCTAGGCTCAGGTGAGTGTGCTAAATATTGACACAGATGAGATTGTACCTCAGGTTCATCATTGGCCATGAGGCATAGGTCATCATCACTGCTATCAGTGAACATTTCCTCAGATGAACTTCCAGCCTCCTCATCTTCTGCCACCATTGCTCTTCTTTCCAGTCTCCTGTCTCTCTTGGGTTGCCTCTCCTTCCTTTCCTTGGAGCTCAACTGAGGACAGTCATACTGAAAGTGGTCTGTCTTATTGCACTGGAAGCATCTTTTCTCATCTTCTTCACCTTCTTCTTTGTCTTTCCTTTTGGATTCAGATTTTGAGGTGGATTCCTCACTCTTGTTGTTTCTCTTGTATTCCTTCTTAGGTTCCTTTTCATTCCTTGGAGTGAATCTGGACTTTTTCTCCTTACTATCCTAATAATATCTTTTGTATTTGCCAAACCTTGAGTTCAGCTTTTCAAATCTTCTTGCTAGAAGGCTCATTTCCTCTTTCAGCTCAGCCTTGCTTTGAGATTTGCAGGGCTTGTTGACCTTCTTGATCTTGGTTGGTTCACCTTCAGAACTGTTTGCCTTGAAGGCTACTCCTTTCTCTGATGAGGAAGGCTCTTCTGTAGCTCTTTTCCTATTGAGATCAAACTCATAGGCTTTGAGTTCTGAGAATACTTGCTGCATAGACATGTTGGATAGATCTTTGGTGTTCTGCATCATCACTGAATAGACATCCCACCTAGGTGAGAGTCCCCTGTGAATTTTGAGAGCAACATCCCTCTTGGTGTAAACCTTACCAAGGGAGTTTATCTCATTCATAATATCAGTGAATCTGCCATCAAGGTGATCAATGGTCTCATTTGATTCCATTGAGAATTGTTCATACTTTTGAACAGCTACTGACAATTTATTTTCTTTTATTTTGTCAGTTCCCTCACACAGGAGAGCAAGAGTGTCCCATATCTCTTTTGTAGTTGTACAATGGACAACCCTTCCCATGACAGAGTCAGGGATGGTTGTATACAATATATTCATAGCCACAAAGTTGAGATTATGTCTCTTCCTCTCATCAGCAGTGAAGTTGTCTTCATCCTTAGGCCACTCTTCTCTAGGATCATTAATCTGAGCTTGTGTGATCCTAGGATTAGCAGTCATAAAGACAAAGGGGCCTTTTGTGATTACCCTTAGCATTTCATCATGCACACAGGCTAGGTGAGCCCTCATCCTTATTTTCTAGATATCATATCCTTCTACTGAGAACTGAGGTAGCTTGTGATGTGCAAGATGATTGAGAGGATTGGTTCCCATGTTGGAGTCTGAGCTTCCAACAATATTGGTGTGTGCTGCTCCTGTGGCTGTGTTCCCTGTGTTGATTGATCCTTCTACTTGTGTAGACATGTTTAATAAAAAAGAACTTCAAGAGATGTTAGTCAGATCAGTTCCAATGACCACTCAATTGATATATCAAGGCAGTGGTTCTAGGAACCCCTGCTATGATACCACTTGTTGGTCCCAAATAAATAGAGACAGGTGTATGGGGGGAATACACCTGTAAGTTCAGATTTTTCAGAAATCAATTTATCAGTGAACTTTTAAAGGCACAGGTTACTTTTAGAGCATCAGTGGACTTGAAGGTCCCCTGACAAGTAGCCTGACAGTTTGATCAATGAAAGAGTTTGTGCAGCGGATTATTTTAAACACTTGAAGTAATTAACACACATAAAAGCACAGGAGACACAGGGATTTATAGTGGTTCGGTGTTCAACTCTCCTACATCCACTTTTCTTGATTTAACAGGAGAATTCCTTAACCACAGGAATTCCTTGTTTTAGAGTGCCAAGGTGCACTGACCAAGAATATCTCCTCTTGATCTCTAGGATTTTCACTGAGTCCTAGTCCTCTCAGATTTCAAACTGAGACACTCCTCAACTTACTTTCTTACCACTCACAACCTTGAACCTTACTTGGTTTAAGGGTTTGAGTTTTTCCAACTAAGGTTGAGATAACCCTTTACAATGATAATCAGTATCTAGATAGGGTTATCTCAGTATGCTTCTAAGATATTACAATGTAAGCCTAAATACAAGATTGAGTTCTAATCAATGTAAGCACTTGGGAAACTAGAGTGATTTTCGAGTGCTTGAGCTTTTCAGTTTTTCAGTTGAGCTTGGTAGTTTCCCATCTTTACTTCTTCTTGAACTCTTGTATTTATAGACTTAAATTTGAAATACTATCCGTTGGAGAGATAGTTTCAAATTTAAGCTATTTTGGTGTACCAACGTTCCTTAATATTTTCTTCAGATTTTGGATGGTCAAATCTGTGAAAATATAGTAGTCCAACGTTCCAAAGATCTTCTTCAGATTTTTGGGTAGTCAACTCTCAAGTATTTAATGGTTGATGGCTCATTAAATGTCTGCTTAGAGTTAATGCAGCCGCCTTTGAAAACTGTGTCATCCTAGGTTGTTGGTTGCTTCTGAACTTGGTACTGACAGGACAGTCTTTATGTCAGATCCGTACATAGGTGGCAGCTTCTTATTGGTCTATCTTTAATTGTTCCTCAGTCCAGTCTAACGGTTGCATTGAAGTCATCTGTCTTTTCATCAGGTGACTTGGAACATTCTCTTTGCTGCATTAAACACTTCATTTATGTGTTGGCTGTTTCCTTATTAAATGCTGAGAGCATTTAATACATCAGGTTACTTGTCTTCAGGGGAGTCCTTTCAGGCTATTTGGACTTAGTCTTCTGGGGTGTATTCTTCAGACAGTGGGTGTATCTACTAATCCTTCATCAGGCTAGTCTAAGATACATCAGGCTAGTTTAAGATACATCAGATCAGTTTTAAGCATAAGTGGCCTATAAAAAAATAAACTTTTATTCTAAGGTTTTTGTTATAGCCTCTTAACACTTTGGGCTATTTTTCTAAGTCTTATTTATACAACAAGATATTAGAGGAATCTTTGGGATTTCATCAAAACATTTTCTAAGTCATTTCCCAACAGTAGTTGTTCCATGAAGGTATGTTAATGAGAGTTTGTGCCCAGATTACCAGAACTGAGAGCTTCGTTCAGGTTCAAGTTCTTTGTTGTGCTATGATCTTATATTCTGACCCGAATTGTATTCCATATGATTAGTTGTACCTTATTTAAGCTGTCCATTTATAGCAAAACATCACGGGGGACGAATTGAAATGGTTTAAATTTATATTGAAAGCTGGCCATAGCACATGAGCAAACAACTTTTAAATGATCTATTTTGGAAATGAAATCATTCTGAGAGAGCAAAATATGAATATGATCATAAATAAGTTCAATTTGGAAGTATGAATTCTAGAGAAATCAAATCTACTCCTCTCTATACCAACTGCTGGACATCTTTATTGACTTCCATAAAACTGTTTCTGTATTTTTTATTCTCCCAACGTACATAACTAAAAACATACACATGGATTATACAAACACTTGAAAAGAGTTCAAAGAATCACAGTTCTTCTCTCTACTTGTTTTACTCTGTTCAGCCCCTATAAACCTTTAGGCAGATGAAGGCTCAACTTCTCGTTTGGGGCGATTGAGGGTGCGAACTGGTGTAGGTTCTTCTTCGGAAGAAATGGAGACTTCATCATCATTCTCTTCCGCTTCCAGAATTGCTTCGGTTATAGCAAGCTAGATCTCAACACAACACAAATTGTGAACCATTGTTTCTCTAATTGTTAGTTCCATGTCATCATAAGAATAATGGTTTGTTACTTAGTTTCACTGATGCAAGAGCTTAAAGTAAAGTTTTTTTAGCCATTTCTTTTCTCTTTACCTTTTTTCTTGAAAGGGAAAGATGTTAGAAACTTAGGACATGATATCAACAGCAAAACACATCAATTTGTCACAAAATATTAAGTATGAGAATGCATCATAGGATAATCCTAGACTTGTCATTTGCAAATGCTTTTAAATACCACCTGAAGCATTTGGATGATAAAACATTCAACTTGGGTATAAAAAGCATAGAAAAAAGCATCAATAATATTATTACAATTTTTGTCAAAATCCTGTTCTTAATATCTCTGATTTTGTAGAGCTTTACATTTGTTTCTTCACCAAGATAAAAATGAGGCTTTTTACCAACAAAATAGATTGGTCACAATTGATTGGCGTATCAAAAATAACAAGTCAAAAGCCTTGCGTACAATCAACAAGATTCTATTACAAGTTGATATAACCCAGCATATGAAACATTTTTGGAATGCTAGGCCACTTTAAACACAGTCTAATTCATGATTTTATCAACAAAATTAAGCTATAATAATTACTCATCTCCAACAAAATTGAACAAATCGATACCCATTCTTATTATGTATTAAGTATTCTGATTACTGATCTTCAATAGAAATCATTCTTAAGGCTAATAGGATCCAACATTTTGGTACGAAATGCTAAATTAATTTTAACTTGTTCCTATACCTTATTTGCCTATTCAATTTGCCAATAATTAAAATGCGCCAGCATCTACATTTCTTCCTTAACCCTTCACTTCGGGAAGTGGTACATTACCAATAATTCTAAGCATATTTTTCAGTGAATAATGTGCAATCATCTTCTATATATATTCGTTATAAAAGAAGAATGAATTCGAATATACCTTGTTGGAGCGCTTGAGGTGAGATGAGTAAGCTTTGGCGAACTCATGAGGAGAAACATCCTTGACAGTTTTTGCCACCGGCGCCGCCATCATCGAAACTCACATGCTACATATAAATGAGACATCGAAATAAAGAATATTGGATGCACTACATATGCACAACACATTGTTTTCCCACGACATAAATTTCTATAATTCCATAATATTGCAGCATCGAGCCATTTCGGTAGTCTGAGGGAAGCCTTGTAACCAAGTCCTTTAAAGAATATAGCGTATAGAAGGTGTAGCAAGAACACAAAAAAGCCACAATTGAGCAGAAGCTGTCGAAATGATGATGTGGGTTAGAAAACAAAGTACTATTTCATATGCAAAAATAATGATAGCAATAACACGTACTAGAAAACCGAAACTGAAGTATATCAAATTCATATATATAATGAACTACCTTCAAGCAGCCTTAGTATTTAACAGCCTCCCCCAGAGTCAGCTCTTCTTTATCAGGATTTTATGGCCAGCCCTATAACCATTATGTGATGTCCCTTAACGGGATTAAGACTATAGGTAACAATCTACTACATCGCATGAACAGTTTTTACTTATATTTTATGGAACATGGACACACGCTTGACGATAACCGATTCACCCTGCATAGCTCTAAACAAAAAATTTAAAGCACTATTAGACTCCATTTACATGAAGCTAAAAATAGACCAGAAAAGGAAACTACACCTACCTCCATAATCTACTTATGGGAATAAAAGAATGATACAGTGAGCTCAGCTGAAAGAAATGCCTTAGAATTAAATTTCTCAATCTTTTATCAAACAGAAACCAAGTTAGAACAACATAGAAATCCCAATTTCAAGCAACAAAATCCACACACACAAGGCTCCAGCCATTCATATAAGACTTATTACCAAATTACATATGCTAAAATCTTGAAATAGGCACACAGATAGTATATAAACATAGTCATAAACAGACCAATTTTCAGAAACCTAACATAAATTCTAATAATTAGCCCTAAAAAATTAAATATAATTCAAACGAAAATTGAAAGAAAACCTCAATGGCTAGAGAGTTGCTCAAGAGAAAAGCTAAGGCACAAACAACGGCAAGCATTGACACTCCACCGATCGTAAACTCTTCTGATAAACCTCCCCATCTTCGCTAAGTAATCTTCAAAATCACCACTTTTTTCCTCTTTGATCTTGTCGATTGAAAATGGAATTGCCGTGCTAACCTTAACAGCCCGTGCTATCAAATGATGGGGAAAATTGAAAATTCACTCGTCCGTGGTGATACACTGAAATTCCGGTAGAGCTTGGGTTGGTGACGATGATGGTGGAGAATACGGGTGTGTGGATTTGGGAATTAGGATTTGGTACGTTGGTGGGTATCGGAGCGAATGAATGTTTTAAGAAATTGGTTTTAATTTGATTTAAAAAAGTTAAGATTTTATAATTTTTTAGTTGAAAGGATAATTAAGTAATTTTAATTTTATTTAATAATATTAATTTATTTAATTAATAGGGAGATACATTGCGATTGTCTTATGCACAGTGCAATCGCCCTAGTGCAGAGTGCAATCTCTTCAAAATAATATTGTACATTGGATCGTGAATCCAACGGTATTTAAGGGGCTTACTGACGTCAGAAAGGGCGAAGCCTTCCTGACCATAAAAGGACTCTAGTTATTATTTTTAAATCTTATAATATGTTTAATTATTAACTATGATACCATTAATCATTTAGTTTTTTTTTTCTCTTAAAGAATTATTTTAAGATCCAATTGAGATATTAGCAATAATTATGGTTTTATTTAAATATTTTAGGTTCGAGCAACTCTCACTTTAAGTAAACTGCACAGTTACAAGGACAATCAAGGTTTAAGGTGTGATTTTATTTGCTTTGTCCCTTTTAAATGTTCATGTGAATTTTATTGTTATTTGCTATATGATATTGACATACATATTGAATTATTGGGTTGCTTCGATGGTAAGGTCGTTGTAACTTTGCGGGGACTTCGGTCCAGGAGGGTAAGCTCCTTGGAGGCAACTCCACCGTATACAGATTGGCCAATATACAAATGCATTGCTTATGCATGCATGTTATGTGAGTTGATGAATTGATTTACTTGTGATATTTAATTGTGACAAAGGAATCCTACTGAGCTAGTTGGTTGCTCACCCCAAATTATTTAACATTATGTAGATTAAAGGGGGAGCGGTGGAGCAACGGTGGGTTGCCTGTTTTGTTGTTTAGTATTTAATGTCATTAAATTTGTTTATAGTGTTTTTCTAATATACTACGAAGTTAAGTTTGAGTTTGACAGTTTTTGGTATTATGAGTCTCATCGCATAGATAATTTGAGTATGTGTTTGTTACTTTAACTAATACAGGATATACTATCTTTTGGTATAAATAGTCTGAGTACTAATGTATTTTACTTTTATAATAATTATTTCCGCTGAAAATTTCAAAATAAACACGTCTATTTAATCTATCTTATTGTTGTTTTAGTGTGTTTTTATATAATTTGGTCTACAAAAGCTTTATTAAAATAGGGATGCAACACATCAATCTTAGTAACTTACCAAATTTCCCCATTGTTAGAGTTTAAATTTTAAATTTTAGTAATTATTTTATTTTATTTTTGCCTTTATTCACATTTAATTAATTAAGATTATGATATTTCTATTTTGATTTATTTGTGCAGGAGAAAAGATTTGACAAATATTTGTTTTTTGAATAGGATATCTTTTGTTAGATATTTTAGGAGGAGTCAGAAGAATATGGGCTTGGTCATTATTCCTATTTTTAAGCTACACGATGAAAACTTGGAGAAGTGGAGAATATTATTTGAAGAGTGGAGAACGTGACATGAACGTGGGATATTTTGTGAGCCTATAAAAGAGTCAATGGGATTATTGAAGAACACATCCAACACACAATCGAGATAGCCGAGATTTTGAGAGAGCAAAATTATATTTGTTATTTAACTGAGTTTTGATAATAACTTAGAGAAATTCGTTCTTCGTTCTTCTTTTACAACTCAGTTTGTTTTAATGTTCTTAAGCTAAATTTCATTAGTTTCAAAGGACTCATTGTAATTCACATTCAAATAGTGAATAAGTTTTGCCATGAGGCATTCACAAGTTATTTCATATAACTTGTGAAAATTTATTTGTTGTTGTTTTAGTTTTCTGCTGCGTTTTTATCTGATGTTGGACGTGGTGTGATCACATTACACCCAACATCCAGTTCCTGTCGTTTTTATTTTAAGTTTTCCATAGCATAGACACTTTCAATTGGCATCAAGAGCCTGCACTTAATATAATACGTGTTTGGTCCTGGTTGTCTTGTTATGGATCACGTTAATCCTATTTTGGCTAAGCTTCCTACTCTAGATGGTTCTAATTATGCGTATTGGAAGATCCGAATACGTTCGCACATCAAATCAATTGATGTTCGTGCATGGAGATCAATTGTCAATGGTTATGTAGTTCCTAAGAGTCCACCAGATGAGGATGGCGATGTAACTCCTAAGCCTGAATCTGAATGGACACAAGAAGAAATCACGTTGTCTAGTTTCAATGAAAAGACACTAAATGCTATCTTTACTTGGGTGGACATGCATATGTTTAAGCTTATTCAAAATTGTCCAACTGCTAAAGATGCATGGGATACCCTTCAAAACCATTGTGAGGGTAATGCAAGTGTCCGAGAAACAAAGCTTCGTATGCTCATGAGTAAATTTGAACGTTTGAGAATGGAAGAAAATGATGATATTTCATCTTATTTTGAAAAATTAATTGATATCTCAAATGAATGCCAATTGCTTGGTGAGCCAATGACTAAAAAACAACTTGTTTCTAAAGCTCTTCGTTTTCTTCCTGAAAAATTTAATATAAAAGTTTTCTCTATTGAAGAAGCTCATAATCTTGCTACCATGGATGTCAACACTTTGTTGAGTATCCTTAAAACTTTTGAAATGAATCTCTCTAATCAGAGAGAATCTTACAAAGGCAAGAATGCGGCTTCTCAAGCTCAATCCTCTGAGGATAAAACTGATGATGTTGGGACAATCTGAATGTTTTGATTAGATCCCAAAACCCCTTGATGAATTCGCCTAAGTATAGTTAATCAGGATGTTAGTTTCACGGTGGATAGGTTAGAATAGATTTTTCTATTCACAGGTATTCAGTTCAGAGGGAACGTGTTGAAGGCTGAAGACTGATGGTGACGTCCCTGAAGTCTGAAGTCTGAAGCATCTCTAACCCTGAAGGTTTTGACCATCCTGAAGATAATCAACCTGAAGCCGCAACCTGAAAAACCTAGAAAGAGTCCTGAAGCTGCGTAGAAGCCATCCTGAAGAAGACCACTGATCCTGATAGAACTGAGTAGACTAAGCATGCTCAGGGAAGTCCCTATCAGTGAAGGCACAATGTAACCTTGATCAGACTGAACGTCCTTCTGATGTTCATAAGTCCTGACTTGGGCCTAGTATCAGTTAACCTGATACTTGTAAGTCTTGAGACCCAAAGGTTACACGTGCAAATGGAAATCTGAAGAAGCAGTAAGAATGTCAGAGTCTCCAACATAAGACAAACATTTATTCTGAGTAAAGAATGAGGGACTCGGAGTTATAAATGTACGAGGATCAGCAAAGTTAATGCCGACAAACTAGCCGTTGAACAAGCGACCAGTGAGAAGGCGACACGTATGTACGGAGACTGAGTGCATTTAATGTTTCTCAGAGGTGCAGGCGGCGGATCGTATCTTTGCCATACTAGGTATGGGTTTTGTCAGACAAGGACAACCAAACCTGTACCTACCCAAAATAGAAGGGTTTGAAATAGATCTCCTCCAACGAATCTATTTCAAACCCTCCTATAAATACAGAAGGTCTTGCTCCCATTCAAGGCTAATGGGAAATTTCCAAGAGAAAGCTCTCAAGATTCCAAGCACTCAAAGCATATTTAAAGCAACACTCTGAAACCTTAAATTTCCCTAGTGTTGTAGTAGGAATCTTTTCTGTACTTTGCTTAGAGTATTGATCCTACCCTTAGAACTGATTTGTTTATAGGGATCAATACACAATAGTTGGAAAAATTGAATACCAAACCCCTCAGTGTGTGAGTTGGTTGGTACGAAGGACTGGGACTTGTAAAACGTCCAGGGGTCAGTTCCTAAGAGAGAAAGTTGGCTATTCGTGTCCCTTGTCACGTAAAACCCAAGTATCTATCCTCAGGGTTTGAGGGTAGCTTCCTGTTAAATCAGGTCGTCGATGTAGGAGTTGGTTGTCTCCGAACGACATTAAAAAGACCCTTGTGTGCTGATTAACTTATTGCTCAGGATCATAACTGTCATTCATATTAAACTGAAGCATACTTGCATTGTTTTGAAAACCATCAGGATTGATTCTTCATTCTGATCAGTAAAACTGTGCACCAGCCTTAATCACGCTTTCCCTAAGCAAACTGATAAGTTTTCAGGAACTAAAATGAGTAGAAACTTAAGGGCTCACATTCCGCACTAAACTGAGCTTACTGAGATAGTAGTCCAACTGACTTACTTCCGAGCAGTCAGTAGGTTTTTTTATCTCTACTGAGCTTCTGAGAGCACAACTCCGACTTAACTTCTTTGGTTCATTGCTGATCTGTCCCTACTACCCCTGAGGACCATCAGTCTAACTGAACACTTCAGGACCTTCCTGACTAAGTCTGAAAGAGCATTTTCCTGAGATTTCAGGAAAATCTGACATCAGTGTATCCCCCCATACACTGATTATACTCGTTTCTGGACCAACAGATGATGAGGATGAAACTTTTGAGGAAATTAGTGAAGAAGCTGATGTTGCTTTGATCACTCGCAAATACAATTCAATGGTAAGAAAGTTTAATAGAGAGAATGTGCAATTAAAGTCTAAAGAGAAACAAACTAATGTTGTTGGTCAAATGCCTAAACGAACCTTTCCTCAAAATAAAAAAGAAAATACATTGAGAATGACTGCTTTTGATCGAAATAAATTTGATCCCCATCCAATGTCATGCATGTTCAGGTTGGGGCCACTACGCAAATGAATGCGCAAATACCTTGAGAAAATGTGGTAAGAGTTTGTGGGTGTCTCTCAGTGATGATAAAGAGGATGTAGAGGAGGAATTTCAAGAATCTAGCCAAAAGATGATGTTGACTACAGTGAATCAGCCTTCGCTGTCCGATTGTGATGATGTTGACCCCGATGTGATCACATCGTTGTCAACATTCAGCAAGTTTAACTCTTTCGGTGTTTCTAAATTAAACTGTTTTCATGGGTCTATTAATGATGCAGAGTTTCAAGAGGAGGATGAAATGGACAAAGATTCAATGATCATGGAGTTGCAGGGTCTCTATAAAGCTTTACTAAAGGAATGGAAGAAACAAGCTTTGAAGGTAGAAAAAATGTCTTGTGAAAATGAAGAGTTAAGGAGTTCCGTCACAAGGTTAAAAGTACTGCTTACAAAAAGGATGTTGAATTGAGTAAAGTACGGTCCAAGCTTGATCTTGCTGAGGGCACTTTTATCAAACTCAACACTGGCACTTCAAAATTAAATGAGGTACCTAACTTGGGTAAGTCTAATATATCAGGTCTTGGATTTCAAAATTCTTTAGACATTATTTGTTCAAATATTTTTGGAAATAAGGATGAAGTTGTTTTTATTAAAGAAGAAGGTAATGAAGCTGTTAAGCCACTGAATAAGTCTAGGAAACGAAAATATGTGTGTCACTATTGTTTTTCACCTGGACATATCAAACCTTTTTGTTTTAAACTTCAAAACCTGTTCAGGGAACATATGTTGCCCACCATGTTGCCCAACATCGACATCAACATCTCAACCCAGAAAAAGAAAATTGTCTATAAGAAAATTTGGATGCCTAAATCTAATGTAAAATGCAATGTAGTTTACACTGCCTTAAAAGACTAACATTGCAGGTTCTTGGTACTTTGATAGTGGGTGTTCACGTCACATGACGGGTACCAAAGAATTTTTAAAAGATTACGAATTTATTCGTGGTGGAATTGTGACTTACGGCGGTAGCTCAAAAGGAAAGATTGTTGGCAAAGGAACACTGGACGTTCCTTCATTAAGGAATGTTTTACATGTTGATGGTCTTATGGCTAATTTAATTAGCATAAGCCAACTTTGCAATGATAATTTGGAGGTCAAGTTTAACAAAAGTTCTTGCAAATTTTTTTATAATTTTAACAATTGTGTCATGACAGGAAAAAGGTCAAGTGATAATTGCTACCTAGTTGGTGAACAAGAGATGTGCAATAAAGTGGGACTGGATGATACAACTTTGTGGCACCAAAAGTTGTGACATGTCAACTATCGCATCCTAGAAAATTTGGAAAAAATTGATGCGGTAAAGGGACTTCCTAAACTTGATCACAAAGGCAAGGTAATGTGTGAAGACTGTCTTAAAGGTAAACAGACTCGTGTTCCACATAATGTTGTCCAACATGACGGGCAACATTCAGGTACATCTAACTGTTTTCAGCTTGTGAATTTGTATGATTGTAAAAGTACTACTGGAGGTTGTGTTTATTTGGCTAATAATTTAGTTTCTTGGTATAGTAAGAAGAAGAATTGTGTATCACTTTCGACTGCTGAATCAGAATATGTGGCAGCCAGGAGTTGTTGTTTACAATTAATGTGGCTTCAACATATGCTAGATGATTATGGTCATAAAAGTAATACCTTGATTATGTACTGTGATAATTTGAGTGCGATTAATATATCCAAAAATCCTGTTCAACATTCATGTACAAAACACATTGATATTCGTCACCATTTTTTGAGAGATTTGGTTGAAAAGCAGTTGATTAAAATTGAGCATGTTGATACTCTACATCAACTTGCAGATATCTTTACAAAAGCACTAGATAATGAGAGATTCTCAAGTTTGAAGAAATCTCTCGGCCTTTGCCTTGTTTGATTTTGCTGCCTGTAGCAAATGGTGTCCCTCATGTGATCACATTCTAAGCAACATTTGCATTTGACTGTAGTTTCTGATAATATGATTGATTCATCTGCTGCATGTGAAAAATTTATCTTGATTTTAATATCATTTATATAGTTGATAAGTGTGGTAGTCTATAACACCCGTGAGATTTGAGCCTTTTTAAACTGTTCACTTTTAACAGTTATATTGTTCTTTCTTGAGTGTTTTCTCTTCCTTTGTTTAGTATCTCTAGAACTTGCTTGATTCTTTTTGAAACTGTATTGTGCACACTGACATTAAAATGATTTGGGCAATTTTTTTTTATAAACCACTTTATCCATACTGTTTTCTCACCTAACATTTTAATATCCCTAGTTGCCACTTTGAGCCTAAACTTTTTTTTTCTCTCCAAATATTGAGCTCTATATCCAAATGTCATGTCTTTACCCTACTGTGGTCCATTTAGAGTATCAAGTAAACTACTTGTTGGGAAAATATTGTGAGAAAAAAAAAAGATACAAGTATATTTGATGGTGGTATAAAATCCTAAAAAAAGGATAAAAAAAGGGGGATTGAATCATTTGATGAAAATAAGTGTTGAAATGAGGTGAATGAATATTCTGTAGACTAAAAAAAAAATGAAAGAAGTGGTGATTGCATTTGTTTTTGGAACAACATTCAGTTCAATAAAGAGTGTCTACATTGATGTTTCATGACTTTATTTGGATCATAGTATTTTTAGCTACTTTTCAAAAAAAATTCCCACATTTAACCAAAGCCCCATTACAATCCTTATAAGACATTTTGATTTTTGTCAAGTGTGTGCTCTAAACGGTTGATAATAAGAAAAGATGCAAGCTTATGGAAGATCTACTCATTAGGAATTGAGTTGAGTGATATGTATCAATCCTATACACACGAGTGTTGAGTGATATTTTATTATGTGAGAGACTACCTTATCTTATTTTCTATATGTTTGATTGAGAATTGTGATTTTTTTTTTATGTGGTTTAAATTGTATCAAGGAGTATTATTAGTTACTATGAAATATTTTTTTTCTCTCTTATTCATATTGCGTTCTTGAATTTTTTTTGTACATGTCTTGGGTATGGCTCTAAGTCCTAATTGTTTACATTGGTAGGAATTATTTTAGATTTTAAAAAAAAATCTTCACTTGGTTACTGTTACTCATCTCCACTTTTTCAAGTCACAGTGTGTTAGACTTTTATTTCTTCACTCACAAGATGGTTGGTGCTCCATATTTTTTTTTCATTAAAATTATTTGTTTATCTTATTTGTATATTATTTACAAATTAGGATAAAAGAATTTTTTTTAAAAGAAAAGTCCATTTATATTTTTACCATTTTTTCACGTGTGTGTATTTTTTTATTTTTTTTAGAATTTCAAGTTCATTTAGACTTGGAAATCTGATTCCTCCTCAAATTCATACCTATAATTTCTGTCAAAATTCTACATTTTCTCCATGGATTTCACCAAATTCAATTTCATCATTTGAAGAATTATTTTTTCTTCACAAAAAGGGGAGAACAAAAAGAAGAAGATGATGATAGTGAAGAGAGTGAGGATGAGCCTGTTGATGCTGCAATTCAGGGGGAGTTTTGAGTTTAATGATTGTTTAATTTAATTTAGTTGATTGCAGGAATTTTGATGAGTTTTGTGAAGAAAGGTAAAAAAGGAGGAGATTGTTAGAGTTTAAATTTTAAATTCTAGTAATTATTTTATTTTATTTTTGTCTTTATTCACATTTAATTAATTAAGATTATGATATTTCTATTTTGATTTATTTGTGCAAGAGAAAAGATTTGACAAAGATTTATTTTTTGAATATGATATTTTTAGTTAGATATTTTAGGAGGAGTCATAAGATTATGAGCTTGGTCATTATTCCTATTTTTAAGCTACACGATGAAAACTTGGAGAAGTGGAGAATATTATTTGAAGAGTGGAGAACGTGACATGAACGTGAGATATTTTGTGAGCCTATAAAAGAGTCAATGAGATTATTGAAGAACACATCCAACACAAAATCGAGATAGCCGAGATTTTCAGAGAGCAAAATTATATTTGTTATTTAACTGAGTTTTGATAATAGCTTAGAGAAATCCGTTCTTCGTTCTTCTTTTACAACTCAGTTTGTTTTAATGTTCTTAAGCTAAATTTCATTAGTTTCAAATGACTCATTGTAATTCACATTCAAATAGTGAATAAGTTTTGTCATGAGGCATTCACAAGTTATTTCATATAACTTGTGAAAATTTATTTGTTGTTGTTTTATTTTTCTACTGAGTTTTTATTTGATGTTGGACGTGGTGTGATCACATTACACCCCACATCCAATTCCTGTCATTTTTATTTTAAGTTTTCCATAGCATAGACACTTTAACCCCTTTCAAAAGTTGATCCTTCATCTGATTTCATTAATTTAATGAATCAAAGTGTGTCTTCAATTGAGGGTAGGAAAATTGTTCCCCCGTATCATCCGTCAGCAAGTCTCAAATGTGATTCTAGTTCAATTTATGAGACCTCGTGGATGACAATTCAGAAAAGCTTTGAAGGAAGCTTTACTCATTTCGACAGTTAGAGGGAGAAGGAGATCATGGTTGCATATTTTGATTTCAAAATAAAATTTCATGTATTTTTATATTGTGGGAAGAGATGAACACTAGATAAAATTGCTTTATTCTTGCATTGCTGGCGCCTCTCTTTTCTTTGTTTTGCGTGCGAGGTTTGGTGAATTTGAGTTAAAATTGATTTTGTAATTCAAGTGCATGGTATGCACTTGGGTACCATGCACTTGGGTGGATACAAAAACTACTCAAATTTTATATTATAAGTTGCTCATTTTGCCATTTTCGTTCATTCCACTATATGTTGCTAATTTGTTTTTCACCTCTTTAGAAAATTACTATTCACTTCTTTATTATTATTTTCAATACTTTTTACACTATTTCTATTACTTTTTCACTTTTTTCTATCACACCACATGTACTATATTAATATTTTTATACACTTCTTAATACTCGTGCCCAAAAGATATGATCAACTTATAAGGGGACGGATGGAGTATATTTTTTTAAAATTTATAAATTAAATGTACAAAATTCATATTTTCTCTTACCAAAATTTAAGTATGTTGAATAATTAAATAATAAAATATTAATTCAAACTTCATTAGTCCATTACATATATTATAATAGTCAATTTTATTAAAAATAAGTGTCATATTATTAATTTAAATTATATAAAATAATAAAAATTGTAATAAAAATAATTATATTTAATAATTAATAAATAGGATTCGCTAGACAAATGCAAGTATTCGTTAATTGAATTCGTGTCAAATTGGTCGTGTAGCAGCAGCAAGATTAGCCACATAATGAATTGGGTACCCATTTTTTTAAAATGCTTTCTATTTGTGAATGTGTGATAATGTAGTGCAGCCGAGCCAAGCAGCTAACAAGTAAAGTAAACAACTACTGGACCCAGTCTTGGGTTTGCTTTCAAGTCAATCATCGGATAATTGTAAATTAAAATGAAATCAAATAAGATCTCGTTTCTTTTCCAACTCAACAGGCTTCAACCATGATCAACAAAACAGCCTCCGGTCATCAACAATCTGCGCCAAACCTCAAATATGAATTACTAATATTCATCATAATCACAACCACAATTCATTCAAAGGCATTAGTCTGGTCGCATCCGACTCCGCCGCCGCTCCCAATTCTCCCAATCCCAACCTCACAGCAGATTTCATGGCAACTCTCAGAGATGGCCTTTTTCTTGCATTTTGGAACCAACACTTTCACAGACAGAGAGTGGGGGACAGGGCATGCGGACCCATCAGTGTTCCACCCCACTGAGTTAAATGCAACTCAGTGGGTTAACGTGGCCAAGGACTCGGGATTTCCTAGAGTCATTCTCACTGCGAAGCACCACGATGGGTTCTGCTTATGGCCTTCTGAGTACACTGAGTATTCCGTGGAATCTAGTCCTTGGAAGAATGGGAGTGGCGATGTGGTGAAAGAATTGGCTGATGCTGCAACAATTGCTGGCGTCCAATTAGGGCTTTACCTTTCTCCTTGGGATCGGCATGAGTCTTGTTATGGCAAGACTTTGGAGTATAATGAGTATTACTTGGGACAAATGACTGAGTTGCTCACAAGGTCTTTCCATTTTTTGGGATTTATACTTTATCTTGCCACTTTTGTGTTGATTATGGATTATATTGAGTATTTAATTGATGGTGTTTAGGAGGTTATGGGATTGAGTTATACTTAGTAGATAATTGGACTGCTACGTGCTATTCAGTTGATGTATTCCAGTTGGATTACTATACTGAAAATGGTGTTTCATCTTGCATTCCAATTATGTCAGCATGTGTGTGATTGTAATGTCATCTGATACACGTGATTTGTTGCGGTAATCTTGGAATATGAGATGGAATACTGTTTGAAATAGGCGATCTCTTGTGGATATATTGCCTGGTCAACTTAGTTGTAGGTGTAGCAATTCTAAATTTCAAAAGAAAGCATTTGATTCTTGGTATTTGACATGAATGTTTCTTTTATGATTTCAGCTCTTCTTTTTTTTTTTTTACCTTAATGTATTGTTCTTCCATAGCTGTATAAGAATGAGGTGACCAGTCTATTATCCTGCTTAAATTGATGTAGATATGGTGATATAAGAGAAATTTGGCTTGATGGTGCAAAAGGTGAAGGAGAGAAATACATGGAGTACTTTTTTGAAGATTGGTTTAATGTTATTCATCAACTTCAACCAGGGTCTGTCATCTTTTCTGATGCTGGTCCAGACACAAGGTGGGTTGGGGACGAGGCTGGTGTTGCCGGGACTACTTGTTGGTCTCTTTTCAATCGGAGTAATGCAAAAATTGGCGATATCGATGTTCAGTAAGTCCCATTACTCAGTCCAATTTCGCTAGTTTTTTTTTTCTTTTTGGAACTGTTATTTGCATTACTTATAAGATTGCAACGATAGGCCTGCCTGTTAGTGTTCTGCATGAAGTGGTGTCTGTACATTATCACTATATTAAAACTGAATGCTATTAAGCAACTTTGGCAGAGTACAAAACAAAACATTTACATAGTGCATAATCTTTTGTGATTTACATTGCAATTTATGTAGGCGTTTTGATATAGGAAGTTAACCTATTTTGCTTGAATTAACACAACTTTTAGGGACCAAAAATGTGATATAAGCGCACTCTTTACCTAAAAGTTTGACTTAGCAAAAGTTTTATATAAGTATGTCAAGAAAGCAGTGTCTAATTATAGGAATCATACATTCTTGCTCTTTTAGTACAGAAATAACACAAACTTGAACCTTCTGTTGTGCTCTTATTGTGGGACCCTTGTATAGTTGAAATCCGTTGCCTCTTGCATTCGTTGTGAATGAAACGTAAAAGGTTGCTCCCGTTTACTATGTTCTTGAGCTTGGATTACATGATTTCTTAGACTAGGTAGCATTTACAACAGTAAATCTTCTTAGAGTGTGTTTGCCATCTGTCTATCTTATGTAAAATCTCAGTTCATAGGGGCATAGATTGGTAACCATAAATTTCTTGAGTTGGTCTAATGTAAAAGACATTTACCGCACAACTGGTCTGAAGCCATCACTTTGTGCAACAGCTAATACTTTTGAATAATACAAGTAATACTGAATAACTAATACTCCCTCCGTGTCAGATCATTCTTCCCCTTTTATTATTTTGTATGAGGAGGATATAATAAAAGTAGGAAGAAAGAGATGGGACAGAGGTAGTATTTTTTAAAAATACACTCAAAACGCAAATCAATTATATGGTAAAACTTATTTACACTAGAATTTTCTAAATTTCTTTCATAAGAAATGATGGGAGTGATTTTAGCAACTTCCATTTCCTCCATCATTACATTTTTTGAGTACTAAACTAATGTATTGAACGTTGCAGATATAACCAACATGGAGATCCTTCTGGCCATGAATGGGTGCCTGCAGAATGTGACGTCTCCATACGACCTGGGTGGTTTTGGCATGCATCAGAACTTCCAAAACCTGCATTGACTCTTCTTGATCTATACTACAAATCAGTTGGTAGAAACTGTCTCCTTCTACTAAATGTACCTCCAAATTCTTCTGGTCTTATATCCCCTGAAGACATTAAAGTCCTTCAAGAATTCTCAGAGATTCGGAGTTCTATTTTCTCCCACAATATAGCAAAACAAGCTTTAGTTTCTGCCAGCAGCACACGCGGAAAGTCAAATGAACTTCGTTTTGGCCCACACAACCTTCTTGAAGAAGGTATGTACTCCTACTGGGCTCCTGATGAAGGAATACCAGATTGGAAACTATATTTAGAGTTTCAAGAAATGGTCACGTTCAACGTCCTGATGCTGCAAGAGCCAATTCAAATGGGTCAGAGAATTATCGAATTTCATCTTGATTTCTTGAACGAGAAAGGCGAATGGGAGGTGGCGATAAATGGAACCACTGTGGGGTACAAAAGGTTGTTGCTGTTTCCCAGTGTTGAAGCAAGAAAACTAAGGCTTGTTGTTGATAAATCTCGGTCTAATCCTCTGATATCTTATTTGGGTATATTTATGGACCCGTTTTCGGTTTTGGGAAATGTCTCCAACCTCAGCTGTGGCAGCGAACCTCTTCGACAAACTGTGCAGATTAATTCCAGCAATGATTGTATCAGTTCAATTTAGAAATTTATGGGATTCATTTTAACAGTGTTCACAGATAGGATTTGTATACCTCTGTAATATAATTCGCCAGTTTAAAAACTTGTTCTTAGGTGATATGTGTGTCAAAGCTGTAACTAGAAAATTCCTTTCCATTAAAAAGTCATCAAATTTTCACATACTCTTCATAAATTAACACATGATGATACATTTTTCTTTTTCTTTTCAAAATTTTGACATTTCATGGCTCTCGTTCCTGTATCAAAATGTAACATATCCGCTGTACTTGGGAGATCTATGTAAAGGAGATTTTATTAAAAAGAATTGGATAACAGGGTTTACTGCATCTATATATATATAATAACAGGAAAGTTCGTGTACTGCAAATTTCCCGCCCAAATATGTCACCAAATATGTCATGCGCGTGAAATGGGTTCCAATCAAGGATGAAAATATCGGTACCCTTAATTTATGGATATATCGGTGGAAATATCGATATCGATATTCGATATCGGTAAAAAATAGAAAATTAACAGAATTTTCATTAAAATGAGAGAAATTTAACATGAAATTTTAGACAATATTATTACTAGTCTTAATACATTAATTGAACTTAAAATCTCAATAAAATGAGAATCTTACAACAAAATATCAAGAAAACATACGTAAGAAATATAAAACGATACAATAATTGTTCATAATTATTGAATATTACACAACTAATACCAAAATGATGTCCTATGAGCCTCAAATGTAAAATAAGAAAGACCATCTTGGTCTAAGAAATAATGGTACCAAGTCATAAAATTAGAAAAATTCTGGACGTAATTTTGGACATGCCAATAGTACGTCGTTCTATCTTGTCCAACTGTTTGACCATGGATTGGATAGTGTGGACTTGCCCAATCACCATCTTGTTGAGACATGCTTGAACCTCCATGTGGATTTTGAGGTAAGAATCTTCAAAATTGCTCTGAGTCCTCCAGTTGAATTGTGAACTCCCACGTGTATCATAACCATAAAATTCTTGATCACTGCGATCGGTGTCCATACTCATGGAGTCAAGACTGATTGCAAGTGATTCTATGTAAGTGTTTGAGCTCCCTTCTTGGTTCCAATTACGTCTTATTACATATTCCTTGCCAATAACACCTATCCCTGGACCTCCTGCTCTAGATCCATGATCTTCATCTTGTGTTGCATGTGTGAAGTCAGCCTCACATGTAAATGGACTCATAGGCATTTGACTTGAGATATAATTTCCACCATTTTCACCATCGCTACTTCTATCATTTTCTCCATCATTTGTTGAGGCATCCCTACTTAATTAATTATATTTTATTTCTTTAATATTATAAATCAAATTATTAACATAATATTCCATGAATACAAACATGTTTTCAACGA